>PVJN01017531.1:0-40483 GCA_004026805.1 Lasiurus borealis
AAAAAATATGTAAAAGAGGAAGAACTAACCAGGATGGGAAAAAAAACTTTAGAAAGAGCAGGACAGTGGAGTGAGAGCAAGATAATTTGAGGCTATGAACAACTGGGATGTAATGTTTACAGAACTCTTGGTGGTTTGCTTGGCAGCCTTACAAAAACTACAAGTACAGGTCTCATTTATGGGCTTTACTGCCTGTGAGCATCCGATGCTCTAACAGTTGAGAGAGCTTGGAACAGTAGAAGCTATACACAGATAAGGATTTCTTCTTAAGCTTCTTCAATTAGAGAAGAAAAATATTCTTTTTTGATTAGGATACATTACTTGTTCCTCCCTACTTAAAACCACAAAGGAGTAGATCAAACAAGTAAAAGTCTGTTTGCTTCTCGCACAATTCCCAGAGAAAGAGATGTGTTCATCTGTCTTAAGTGGGGGAACTTGGGCAATTCATTCCAGATAATTTAGGACAATAATATTCAGGTTCCTTTGCATGTGTAAGCTATTCTACAGGGAACTACTGCATCTGTCAGTTCTGTTGAAGTCTCAGCTTGAAGATGGTTTCATTCCTGGGAGTTCCTTTGATAAATCAATTAGTATCTTCATACTCTATAGATATGACCAAATGTAATAAAAAGAAATAACATTGGGAGGTAGGTAGGATTTCAGAAAGATAGCATACTCCTTTAAGGCTTTCCCAGCTGATTCAGGCCAATCAAAAGAGAGAGAGAAAAAAAAACAGAGAGAAACAGAGACAGAGACATCTATTTTATTCTTCTAATCACTGGAGGGCAAGCACATATTTATGAATGCTCCTTTTTCTGTTAGCCAGTTAATGTAGCTAATAGAGTTTTGATTTTTCTCTGTGGCTGAGCATGGGTGCCTTTAAGTCCACTAAGATGAGGGTCAGCTTAGCTCCTTCCTCATCACCATCTCCTGGCTCCTGCCAAGCCACTTTGCTTAAGCAGAGGCATGGCTGCCACATGCCATTATTTATAGTAAAGAGAAAAGCTTACTCACTTCTTCCAGGTTTTCTTGCAGAGGTTTCCCTTAGTTTCTCCTTGCTTTCATATTGTTGTCTTTTCTCTTAATTTTTTTTTTTAACAACAGAGATGTCAACATAGTACCTTGAAATTTTTTTTAGAAGTGGCACTCTTAGGGGATGTGCTTCCCTTGTACTCCTGTCTGTGCATCTAGAAGAGAAAATCCTTGCCCTCTTCTCCCCTTTTTATTCTGTATTGTCTGTCCTTCTTCCTTCTTTTTCTTCCCATTGCATATTTGGATGGCCAAGATAGGAGAGGCCAGAGTTACACTAATACATGCCATGAATTCATTGCTGATCCGTCTCTCTTCTCTCCCCCAACTTGAATCATTGAGTCAAATGTTTGGGCTATTATTCCCCCGGAGGAGTGGCTCCTTACCTCCAAGGTGGCTGAGTAACATTCTACATGTGGCAGGCACATGGCTGCATGATCTGCCTTTGCATGGGATTGGATGTTGATTGACAAGGCACCAATAGCAACTCTATTTTATATTCTCAGAGCTCAGCTAAGCCGTATTCCTCACCAGGTGGCAAAGGCTGGACTGAAGGCCTGGAGAAACTGGTAGTGTCTGAATGAGTTTTGATATTTAATTCTGCTCTGATCCATTTGAGAGGCTGGGAGGGAAGACTGTGGGTGGTACAGAACCTCTGGGGTGTAAGTGACACTCTGAAAGCATTCCTTCCTTCCTCAGTGGCTGTTCCCTGATCCAATGGAAATAGAGGGCCACATAGAAAACTCCTGAGCTTTAATATTTAATCGGTGTGTTTGGGGAATTAAGGAAGGGAGTACTCATCCAAAGTGGTAGAGACCTCCAACAAAGAAGTAAGAACAAACTTTGGAAAATAGCTGAAGACATACTAAAATAAATAGGTTTTGTCAAATGTTGTCTTTTCCCTTTCTAACAAGATTTTTCATGTAGCTCCACAAGCATAATCACTGTGCCTGGAAACCTTAGGGACTCCACAAACTCTTGTTAGGTTTAAGACAGAGGGTTAAAGGGCTGTACTGATATGGCTGACCCCCAGAGAAGGGATGAAAAGGAAGTCTTTTATATTCCCATGTATGAAACCCCCTTCCAATATAGCATATTTCATTGCATCTAAGGTGCCATGGAATGTAACAGATGTCATTATTTTGTGTTCTATTATGAAAAAAAAGATTCTTAATTAAAGTATGATTGTAAAATACATCCTGCATGGTTGGCATGGCTCAGTGGTTGAACATTGACCTATGAACCAGGAAGTCACAGTTTGATTTCCTGGTCAGGGCACATGCCTGGGTTGTGGGCTAGATCCCCAGTAGAGGGTGTGCAGAAGGCAGCTGATCAATTGTTCTCTCTAATCATTGATGTTTTTCTCTCTCTCCCTTTCATGTCCTCTCTGAAATCAATAAAAACATATTAAACAAAATAAAATGCATTCTAATGTTAGAAATATTAATATGTGGACATCCTTAGGGCAGGTGAAATAAATACAGTAATAGAAGATCTACAAATCCCAGAAGGGAAGAAAGACTATCCTTCCCTGAGTACCCTTTACCAAAACTCTGAGCTGAATGCCTGCACTTCCTTGGGCTTCTCTTTAACAGGCCACACAGACCTTAGTTGGTTTGCTTCATCTGGTTGGTTAATGATGTTGGCCTCCTACATATCTTTTATGCACTTTGGAACATTAGAATTATTCCCTAAGCCCAGGAATGAGCAATTTGTGAAACAGATGGTGTGTACTTTTCCGATATCTCTATCTCGCTGAAACCAATTCACTTTTGTGACACTCCATTTATTATTCTCTCCAATACCTCATGTCTCATAATGACTGTCCGGCCTGCACTGTGGAACTCTGTCAGTGTGTGTATTTTGGGAAAGTACAGGAGGTCCTCAGGTAACGTGATTTCTTTCAACATCATTTTGTTGTAACAATGAGGAGAAAAAAATCAATCTTGGCTGGGGCCACTGTCTGTGTGGGGTTTTCACATTCTCTGGTGTCTACATGGGTTTTTCCCCAGGAACTCAGGTTCCCTCCCATATCCCAAAGATGTGCACCTGAGGTGACTGTGTCTAATAGTCCCAGTCTGAGTGAGTGTGGGTATGGGTGTGAGCACCCTGAGATGGAAAGGTGTCCTGTCCAGCATGGGCTCCTGCCTGGAGTCCTGAGCTGCTGGGACAGGCTCCTGCCACCTGCAACCCTGAATTAGAGTAGTAGGTTAGAAAATCATTCTCTTACTTGTTTTTATTAATCTTTCTCAAATGTATGTATGGCTCACATTTATTTCAATGTTTTGGTGTCTTTAATTAGAAGTTTGGTGATATTTGTATGATCAGAAATATACCTTGGGAACTTAACTCATGTTTATATCAATTAGACTATGCTGAAATTAGTTTTGTCAAATGTTTTGCTGAAAGTTGCAGATTCTAAGAAAGTCCCAATGACTTATTGTACTCCAAAATTCTTTTTTTAATCTTCCAAGTCAAAACATACTTCCCTGGGTTCCCTTAGGCCCTTGCTAGGTGACCAGCTAGTTATTCTGATACTGAGTAGTGGTATATAAACTGATAATAGCTAGGTCATTCCTCCTAAGACCTAAGAGACATATGTTAAAGTTAATTGGGACCTTGTTGAAAAATTTTAAAAGTGATTATTGAGAAATCATAATAATTGAGAAAATATTTGGCTTGAAGGGCTTACTATATTCTTCAAATCAGAATATATATATATATCCCCAGGTTTAAATTTACCAGGTTAGTACTCAGACTGACATAGGATCAAGGGCAGGTATAGCAAATATCAAAACTATTCCCAACTCCTAATCCCATGGCACACACTATTATTTGATCAGAGCCTACCTTTACTGAACTGAGACATAATCTCAGAATCTTTCTTAACAGAATTCTTTTTTTAAAGAATATATATATATATATATATATATATATATATATATATATATATTATTGATTTCAGAGAGGAATGGAGGGAAGGAGAGAGAAGGAGAGAGAGAGAGAGAGAGAGAGAGAGAGAGAGAGAGAGATAAAAACATCAAAAACATCAATGATGAGAATCATTGATGGCTGCCTCCTGCACGCCCCACACTGGGGATAGAACTGGCAATGTGGGCATGTGCCCTTGATCAGAATTGAACCTGGGACCCTTCAGTCCACAGGCTGATGCTCTATTCACTAAGCCAAACCAGCTAGGGCATTTCTTAACAGAATTCTTATACCTAATGGAGTTGACACAGGAAATGATGCCTATTTCTAATATGCCATAGTGGGCAAAGATCTTTATCAGCTCATATATCCTTTCTTACTTATGAGCACAGTCAGCTCCTTTCCATCTGGGGCCTCTTAATCCATCAAGTTAAGGTAAAGGAAATAGCAAGAAAGTATATGGAATCTTATTTTCAGAAGGATTTTAATGAAAATGCTTGAGAACATTTTTTTGGGTCAAAACAAGAGGGTGTTTTGGGGAAAAGGATGTGCTTGTCCCATTTGGAGCTCCCCTGGGCAGTGTAGACATAGAGAATTGGGGCAGGTTCTGGGCCAAGGAAGGAAGATGATGACAGGGCTTAGAGGACAACTGTGTGTGGCACTGTTGAAGAATAGATTCATGTGGAAAGGAAGAGCTTAATGGGTAACCTGAGATGGTTATGAAGTGCTAGAAGTATTATTGTAGAGAGGGTGTACACCAGCTTTTTCCATGTCTCTGAAGACAATGGACCTGAGGCCAGAAGGAAAGCAGATTTGTTTAAAGGAAACGCTCCTAGACAAGCCCAGATACAAATGCACATATGGAATGCACATATTGCATGCACATATTGCACATATTGAGTGTTTAGCATATAGGTGCTCTTGTGGGGTTGCCCATCTGTAATTGGATTGGGGCTACAGATTTCCTGCTCTCTAGCATCTGACAACTGGTGTAGGAGGAGGTACCCTCTTAATTGTGAACACCTACATAGTGCCCACACGGAGTTTATAGGCACTTCTTCATGCTTTACACATCTTAATTTATGGTCCCCATTTTATAGCTGAGACACTGAGGCCTGGAGAAGTTCTGTTCAGTTCCCAGAATCATAGAGCTGGCATTGATTTATGAGTTACTTACCACCAGGATTCCCAGCAGACAATTGGGCTCCAAAATCCACACCAGAATCATAAAACTGTGCTAATCCTCTCCAAACATTCTCCCACAGAGCAGAATGATTAAATCTGGAAAAAAAAAAGAGAAATATAAAGGACAGGGCACCGTCCTGGGTCACTTAATTTGAATTCACTGGGATGTACCTGAGGTTACTGTGAAATTCTCACAGGTGAACTATGTGGTTCTCTTGTGAACTTTGAGAGCAGTACCATGGCTTCATCTTATTTTCATCCCAGTGAAAAAAAAAGTCCTTTATAGGGCAAATGAAAGATTGATTGATTGATTGATTGATTGATTGATTGAATGAATGGCTGTATGTATGTATGTAATGTATGTATGTATAGGGGATGTCTACACTTGGCATTAGCTTAGTTAGGGAAGATCAACTAGGAGAGAGAAAAGAACCTCTCCAGTTAAGGAGGGACTAATACATCTCATAGTCCCAGAAAGCCTGCCCACTTTTAGCAAGAGCCAGAATTCAAGACTCATTCTTTTTGATGAACTCAAAGATCATATCTTGTTAAGATCTTAGTCACCATCACTTATCTTCTCCACAAAGACCTCCCAGATATCCCCCATGTAAAGGTCTTTTTCTTTGCTCTGTCTCTCAGTCCTTTTGTATGGGCTTTACAGATCTCTATTTTAGAATAACTCCTGGTTCCAATAATGAGTTCTAGTACCCAGGGCATTCTCTGAGGTTACACATGAATCTTAGGAAAGATAAGGGTGCATGTCTTATTTCTTTCATTCCTTGCTCAGTGTTTTGGTTTGCCTCAGAATGAGTATTTAAGGAATTCCATTTGGGTATGTCCTCTCAACATCTAGCAGGTGAACCAATGCCAGGCCCAGAAAGGGGACTAGAGCAACACACCAGGATTATCATAGTATCTGCTGCCTATTTGAATTGTTTAGGAAAGAAAAATACAGATTTTGCTGCTGTAATGTTGACCACCCCACATAGTAATAGCTGCATTTATTAGCTCCTTTTACTGCAGGAGAGAGGCCATCCAACTCTTTGGTGATCTGGGCCTTCTGACCTTATAACCCACTGCTTGTTTCTCTAAACCAGTATTTTATTGGAGGCTAGTTTGAGAAGTCCTGGTAGGTGACCGCACTGACATGTAAACGTATTGATAACTAATAATAAGTTAGTCTTCAAGGGAAACTGTCCAGGGCAGTGGTTCTGAAAGTCAGAATTAGCTTGAGTTCTTATTTAAAATGCATACTCCTGGGCTTCTCCTTAGAAAACTGAATCAGAATACCTGCAGGACTCCGGATGCTCCACACTTTCCCCAGGTGATACATCCCTGATTTAATGACCAGTTGTTCAAATGTTTTCCTGCAGTAGAAAACATTATTTGTGTAGACTTTGTACATGAAAAGTCTTTAGATGATTTAGTTCCATTTCTTTCAGTTATTTTCTTAAAAGTTTTTTTTCTTTATGTTGTCATTTTTAATATTTTTAGACATTTGAAATTACATTTAAAAGGAATAAAAGAATAGAAGAGTGCACTTGAACTGGTTCCCTTGGACTTGCAGTTTGGGATGGGTCATATGTAATACATGCACATAACATTTGTTTTCAGTTTGTTCATGCAGTTGTGATGGGGCAAGTGTATATGTGCAAAGGGGTTCCCTCTGGAAGAGATAGCTCATCTAAAATGGGTAGTCCAACAGAGAAGAAATTTGGAAAAGAATGAAGTTGGAAGAAACTTTCTGTATGACCTCCTTTCCTTTTGAATGATGTTTAAATGATCTTTTCCACAGCCCCCTTTTCTCACTTCAATTTTTCCATGTCTTTTAATGTGAATCCTGAGCTGGGCTCTACCCAGAAGAGGGTCACAGAGGAGCACTATAAACAAACAGCCAGAGACCCAAGACCAGTGGCCCCATCTTGCATAGGTTTCCCTTGGCTTCCACTCCGGCTCTGTGGGCCATAGCTCCTTCCTCTTCTTCATTCAGGGCCTGCCTTGCCGGTAGACGCAGAGTGAGATGCTCAAGACATTGCTCCAGCTTTGCATTTTGCCACTTGCCTAGTAACTAAATTTACACACCATCAAAGTATATCTTGCACCCCATCATAGTTATTATTGTTTTTTTAAAAGGTACACTTATGCGGATAAACAGGAGTTCTCTTGAATCAAGACATTTAAATTTTTGCCAGGAAGGTACTAATCAAGATTGGCCTGTTGCCTTGTCAAAGCCCAATTTTTCTTCTAGAGATAATTTTCAAATGAGATTAATATTGGAATATCAAAAGTTGAGGCACTTTTTGCTGGAGTACATACTAAAATATGAAGGTCTAGTGGAACCCAGAGAAATACAGAGGATTTTCCAAAGTCACATTGCTAATCAGTGACAGAGCTGTTGAATCAAGTCTCCCGACTCCTGGTCCAATGTTCAGTTTAGAATAGTACCAGCAAGAGGCCTGTCTTTTCCATTGCAGAGTTTTTTTTTTTTTTCACGCTTATTTGCATGGCTGAAAAGTGGAAGAGGCCACAGCTAGATTCTTAGGCATCAGGGATTCAGATCAAGAGGATGTCATCTCTCAGGCAAAAATCTACCTGGAGTCTTTAGTGTTTTTCAGGACAGACAAGCACTGTTTCAAGCAAAAAATGGCCATTGTACAAATCATGCTGACCCAATGTCCTTGCAAATTTTATTAATGCTAAAAAAATTAAAACATAGAAGTAGCTTCTTTTTCACCTACTCACATGGCTGTATAGTTCTCTAACTGGAAAGTGACAGCCCTTTCAGTGTTATCTGTAGGTTGTTGCTACAATTACCCACCCTCGCTGTATTGCTTTCTCCTCATTCTTAAAATAGTCCTGAGGAGATCTATCCTACTCAGCTGTCACTATAGTTGTGCAGCAGAAATAACTGTTATGCTAATATTTAAAAAATTAGAAGAGTTATATGAGAAATCCTGAGATCTGCTACAACTGTCATCCTTTTCAAGAGTCCAGTAGTCACTGGATTAAAAGTGAGGTCATCAAAGACAAGAATAAGAGGGATAGGACTACCATTCGTCCCTTGCAGCTTTACCAGGCTAACCAGCCACTCCTACATTTTTGCTGAATTGAATGGATGGGTGAGACGTCCATACACCACCTTCAGTCATTTCTTGGCCCCCACTGGTTCACATTCCAAGTATGATGTCTCCTAGGATATTTTGTTGCCCTCGTTCCCTCTGTCTTGAGTGGAAAGCTCCAGAAAGGTGCAGTGATTACCAAATTACATAAACTTTTCCAAAGATTCAGAGAGCCAAAGTCAGCCTGGTGAGAAAACAAATAAAGAAAATACTAAAATAACATTGAGGGCAGGGGCCCCCATAGAACCTGCCAAAAAGATAGGAAGTTTGATTAGAATAATTATTTTAATTGAATTATCATTTTAAATCAATTAAGGGAAGGATTTCCAGGGAAGGATGCCAAACTCTATGCATGGGATCCATTTGTGGGGCAGCATGTTGGGAGCCTAAATAATTACGGGGTACACTTATGCCTTTTTTAATAAACACTCTGACACAGACTCAAAAAACCTTTCACAATTGATTGTCACACCCAGGCCTGCAGATCTCAGCTCTGCTGAGCCCTGTAATGGGATAACTTGGGGTGATTATGTGGCTTAGTAAATATCCATAAATTAAGGCTAGTGTTTGAAGGCTGCCAGTATCCTCCGTCTCTCCGTATCCCCTTGAGGAGTGAAGTAATTTTCCCTAAGAGTTTGGGGCAAAGGCAGTCCAGGACAGAGGAGATTAGCTCCTTATATTTCTCCCCTCCCATAATTGGTTACCTTTCTGGTCCCTCCCAGGACACTGGAAGTGTTTCATGCAATCTCTGGGTCTCAACAATAATGTACTTCCAAAAGAAGGCTGATTACATTGACTGAAATCTATCCTGGCAAAAGGCTTTTGCTGCAGCTGGTTCCATTTACATTTTGTATTTTTGGAACTTGTGTCTGTTCCAGGGAGGGATGGGATAATTGATTTAAATCAAATTATGAAATGTGATACTCTGAATTCCTAAAAACATGTTTCCTGGCACTGCATTCAGCAATGGAGCCCTCACAGGTACGATGGAATGGGATGGGTGAGACTGAGCCTCTCTCCTGAATCGTGTGTGTGTGTGTGTGTGTGTGTGTGTGTGAGAGAGAGAGAGAGAGAGAGAGAGAGAGAGAGAGAGAGAGAGAGAGAGAGAGAGAGAGAGAGAGAGAGACTTTGCACTCCTCCTTTAGAGCTTGGGCTTGAGTCCTTTCCTGAAACCAGAGTCTGGTCTCCCCTTGTTGTAGGTGAGAAACAGGCATTATGTCACCGCTCTTCTCTCGCCAAATACAGCCATTGATTTTAATAGCGAGCTTCTCGGGTTTCATCTCTTTGATCACAGAGCTGAAATTAAAGACTGTACATCGTGTAAATGACAAAGGAACTAGATGGGGGTTCAGCAAAAGATGTTAATAACATAGACTTCACTGCATCACACATACATTTCCATTTGGAAAGACAATTTGCCTCCAAGATTTTAAAAGCTATTTTAGAACAGCTTCAAAATCAAGATCCTTAATGTTGCTTTGCTCCCATCTGTAGCCTAAATTATTTGTAATTAAGTTAAATGGCTTCATATAAATAGTAGACCTCTGCAGTCTAGGGGATGATTGTTTCACATACACATCCACGCTTTGTGGAAATGCGCATAGCAGCAGCATTTTTGAAAGCATCCTCCACGATATCTGGTGCAGAACTTTGAGGTGGGCTTTTGGAAAATGATTTTTTTTCTTCAAAATATTACCAGTGCTTCACTTTAGAACCAAAGTTCAGTGACATAGCTGGATTTGATTTATACCTCAGCAGCTTACTAGTTGTGCAACTTTGGGCAAGATATTTAACCTCTCTATGCCACAGTTCCCTTATTTCTTAAATGATGACCAGAATAATGCTAATCCCATGAGATAATACAGAAAGCACTGAGAACAGTTTCTAGGACATAGTAAGGTTATTATTTCTTTTTCCAATAATTTCTGAAGAAATAACATTCATTCTGACAATCTACTATTGTTGGAATGTTTCTAACCTTGCTATTTTCATTTATATGGGTAATCGCTCTTCTCCTCCAGGGCGAGTATGGAAGGGAGGTCTTGCAACCTTGCAGATCACTTTGAGCTGTTTGGACCTTGGGATTTTACCTCACTGCAGATGCAGCCCACTGAAAGAGTGGGTATTGTTGAAACTCTGCCTTGACCGACCTTATATTTATTTATGAGTAAACTTATGAACAAAGATGGAACTCTCAGACCAGGAGAATTTCAGACCAGTATTTGCTGTTGCCGGGCATTATAATCCATCCAGAAAAGTATGTGGGTGTCTTCTCCCCAGCAGCAATTTCAAGCTTGGGGTTTATTTTTCATATGAGCCAGACTTGATGACACTGTTGCCCTCCCAAGGGAGCCCAGACAACTTTGCTCAGGCTTGACATACACCTCTTACCCTCAACCCCCGGCCTTGGGAACACAGGGCAGTCTAGGAGATGACTGAAGGGATAGGGTTGGAAAAACACAACTTGGCTTCTGTGGCACAAATTAAGTCCAATAGATGGGCACCCAACCTATGTTCTTTTTAGGAGAGAAATATCAAGTAAAACTAAGTGCATGGAGTCACAATTAAAATTAATTTTGTTCTAAGTGATATCATGCACATAATTTTGTTCTAAGTGATATCATGCAAACTGAACTTATTACTTTGGATCACTCCCAGCAATAGCTCACATCAAATTGTTCTAGGGAACATGAGAAAGAACAGTCCCTTGCTGCAGCTCTCACTCATTTCCATTACCCAGAGCTATTGCTTTCATTCCTCTAAACTGCTTCTTCTGGTATTAGTTCACATATTGCTAACGTAATATCCTTTATATACTATTTGTTGATTTATCAATTTTATACATTATATGTTTTATAATAGGTAATGGCTCTTTTTATGTTAGGTAATGATTTAGGTCTCTTTAACCATCATCATGGTTATTCCCATGTCCTACCACCTGTCAATATAGTCACATCAACCCTCACTGGTTTGGGTCAGTAGATAGAGGGTTGACCTGCAGACTGAAGGGTCCCAGGTTCAATTCTGGTCAAGTGCACATGCCCTGGTTGTGGGCTTGATCCCTAGAAGGGGGCATGCAGGAGGCAGCGGATCAATGATTCTCTCTCATCATTGATGTCCTCTCTCTCTATTCCTCTCCCTTCCTCTCTGAAATCAATAAAAAATATTTAAAAATATATATAATCATATAAAAAATTTAACCAAATAATCAGAATTTCCATTATCAGAATGATATAAATATTGTCACTGTAGAATTAGTAGTATACTATTAACAATTGCCCTATTTTTACACATGTACACATGTGTGGATTTTTATATACTTATCAGAATGGGCTGGATTCTGTTGAGTGACAACCCCGGGCTCAAAGAGGTTTCTTTCTTGCTCTTCGTATATGTCTACTCTGGTTGACAAAGGAGGTTTGAGGAGGAACTCTACTCATTATAGTTACTAAGAGTCCTAGGCTCTTGGGGCAATCATCACCTTACTTGAAATATTTGGGTAATTCTGTTTGTGTTGTACCTAAATGAAAAATTTTAGGTCATTTCAAAATTCTCAAAAAGTTGCAAACTGAACCTATTACTTTGGATCACTCGCAGCAATTACTGCTCTTAAACCTACGTTTAATTTAACTTCTAGAATCCATATTCTGTCCTATTTAGGTGGTGAGCTTATTCTTACTGGCAAATTCAAATGAAAGCTTAGCAATCTTTTGAGCTCAGAAAGGCTCCACCATATCCTGGAAGGTTTAAGTTAGAGTTCCATAGTTTAGAGCAAATGTTGGCAAACTTTTCCTGTAAAGAGTCAAATAATAATTTTAGGTTCATAGTCTCTTTCTCAACTAGTATTCAGTTTTTCCATTAGAGCATGCAAGCTACATTGACAACACATAAATAAATGGGCCTGACAAAGTTCTAGTAAAACTTTATTTACTAACAATAGTGGCAGTTGGGTGTGGCCCTTGGTTATAATTTGCCAACCTGTGGCCCAAAGCATGGGGGGCGGGGGAGAAGGAGGAACGGGAGGAGAAAAAGAGAAGGAAATAGAAATGTACCTAAGAGGAGAGAAGTCATGTCTCTCAAAAGTAATTTGGTAATTTAAGGGAAGCTTAAGGATTCTGATTACTGTTGAAACTCCCCCTTTCCCCTCTCTAGCTGCTTTATAAGAGGTGACTCTTGGGAAAAGTTGGATGAAGGAAAGATTTTTTAATTAAAATCTGAGGTTCTTCATGCTCTGCCCCTTTTCCTTCACATTCTTTTTTGAATCCCTTTTCTTGTCAGGTAGTGAATTCAGACTTCTTTCCCTCTTCCTATCAGAGTCCATTGATATGAAAGGGTAAATAAAAAGTTAGTAATAGCTTAGACTATTACTCCTAGGGGGAATTTTCACTTTGAAAATAAAATGAAAGAACATAATATTTCCTCCTAAAATAATTATTTTTTTGGTAATATATACAATGGACACACCCTGTTTCTAAACTTTACCCTATATTAATCCCATGTGAGGTGTGTATCAGAGATGGGTTGAGGATCCATAGTTTCTGTTGCAAATATTACTTGATATTGAAAACAATGCTTCAACAGATTGAGTTGTTTTGAAATGGTCATGTCAAAATGTCCTGTTTCATCAAAACTATTAGCTTAAGTTTTTAACAGCGATTTGATTGGATAATTCCAGTGGACTATAATATAATAAAATACAATAACTATAAAAAAGAAAATCATAAACTGAAACCATCAACAATGAAAAGACAACCTACTGAATGGGAGAAGATATTCACAAATGATATATTTGTTAAGTTATTACTATCTAAAATATATAAGAATACATACGCCAAAACCAGTTTGGCTCAGCCAAAACCGGTTTGGCTCAGTGGATAGAGCGTCGACGTGCGAACTGAAGGGTCCCGGGTTCGATTCCGGTCAAGGGCACGTACCTTGGTTGCGGGCACATCCCCAGTATGGGGTGTGCAAAAGGCAGCTGATCAATGTTTCTCTCTCATTGATGTTTCTAGCTCTCTATGTCTCTCCCTTCCTCTCTGTAAAAAATCAATAAAATATATTTTTTAAAAAAAGAATACATACAACTTAACACCAAAAACACACAAACAATCCAATTAAAATGGCCAGAGGATGTGAATAGACACTTTTCCAAAGAGGACATGCAGATAGTCAACAGATATATGAAGAGATGCACATCATCAGGGAAATACAAATGAAAACCACAATGAGATATCATGTCATACCTATTAGAATAGATACCATTAAAAAAATAACAAATAACAAGTACTGGCAATGATGTGAAGAAAAGGGAACCCTCATTAGTGGGATTGTAAATTAGCATGGCTACTATGGAAAGCAGAATGTAAATGCTTCAAAATTTAAAAAATATAGAGATCTCAGCCACCTAGGGATGGATCCTCATCAAGACCGTCAGCATGAGAGTAAAGCTTAGGTTATTCCAGCTCAGGCATGATTTCCCCTGAATACAGCTGCGTGAGCCAGAAGGATCATACGAGCATTATAAGGAATCATGCAAAATAATATATGGTTGTTTTAGGACACCAAGATTTCGAATCGTTTATTATGTACCGATAGATAAGTGATATATTGGAACTTACTTGGAAACAATTCAAACAAATTTGTTGAAAAAATTTTTTGATATAATAGGGGAACTGTGAACACTGGATATTTCATATTATTAAAGAATTATTCTTAGAAATCTGAGAATAAATTTTTAAAAGCTTCATGTTTACCTTATATGAAAAGTATTGTTAATTTTTTACAGTCTGATGATGTTTTGGTTATATTTTAAATGATACACATATTAAAATATTTATACATATCATATCTGGGAGTTGCTTCAAAATTATCCATGAAGGAAGTAGTTGATGGCATAGAGATGAAATAAGGCTGACCCTATATTGATAATTGTTGAAGCTGGATGATGGCACATGGTGGTTCATTATATAATCTCTCTACTGTTTTGTTGATTTGAAAATCAAAACTAATAAAATTAAAGTGAAGTATTAGCTTAGAGCACTTGTGTTCTAGAGGTAAAATCCCAGCCATCCTGCAGCAAGTAAGAATGTTTAATTCTTGAGGAGCAGGACTTTCCTGGCCATCTTGAAAATACCATGACAATACTTAATTAGCAAGATCTGTCTTAAATTATCATACTTACGGTTATTCTTTTGGGATTAATTATATCTAGAAAATTGATGGTAGAATTCATCCTTTTAAAACCCAAGGGATGACATGTTGTCTTATTTTCATCCATCCTACATAATAAAGAGGTAATATGCAAATTGACCCTAGTATCCTCACAAGATATCTGCCTACATCCAGGCTGGCAGTGGGGTGAGGGATGACCAAATGACTGAACAAGCAGGCTGTATGGGATGACCAAGCCTGCAGGAGGGTTAGTGAGGGATGACCAAACGACTGAGCAGCAGGCTGAGTGGGGTGACCAGGCCAGCATGGGAGGGAGGCAGTTGGGGGTGACCAGGCCAAGAGGGGGACAGTTGAAGGCAACCAGGCCAGCAGGAGGGCAGTAAGAGGTGAACAGGCCAGTGGGGTGGGGGAAGAAATTAGGGGTGACCATGCCAGTGTGAGGGGTCAATTTGGAGCAACCAGGCTGGAATACAGAGGCAGTGAAGGGCGATCAGGCAGACAGGCAGGTGAGCGATTATGAGCCAGCAGTCTAGGATTGTGAGAGGGATGTCTGACTGCTGGTGTAGGCCTGATCCCCAGGATTGTACCTAAACCAACAGGTGGACATCCCCCAAGGAGTCCTGGATTGGAGAGGGTGCAGGCTGAGCTGAGAGGACTCCTCCTCCCCCTGTGCATGAATTTCATGCACTGGGCCTCTAGTTTGTATAGAAGATACTACATTAGAAGTGAGAAAAATCTGTCTTCTTTCAACTAACTGTGAATATTTTATCAGATCGTCTTCTTCTGAGTCTCAACTCCCTCATTGGTATCAAGTGGGAGTTTCATGCCTTATTTGACATCAGGTCCTGAGATAAGCTATAGCCATAGAAAGTAGCCAGGGGACAGGCTGTAGGAATGTAACTGTATCTACCAATGCCCTTGTATAACTGAAAAATACCTAGGACATCCTCTCTTCCTACAGAATGAGAATGGATAATCAGAGAAATTTAATAACTTGGGTACTGTTATGGGCTGAATTGCATCACCTCCTTCAATTGATGTATTAAATCCTAAACCCTGGTACTTTTTTTGAAGTAGTAGTAATATAATTAGTGACCTTATAAGAAGAGATTGGGAAAGAGACATACATAGAGGAAAGACCATGTGAAGACACATAAAGAAGACAACCATCTACAAGTCAAGGAGGAAAAAAAAAAGCAATCTTGCTAGCACCTTGATCTTGGGCTTGTAGCTTCCCAAATTGTGAGAAAATAAATTTCTTTCGTTGAAGCCACCTAATCTGTGGTTCTTTACATGGCAGTCCTAAAGTACTAATATAAGTAAGCAGTAGAACTTTCTCTGAAGTCTTTCCTATCTCCAATGTTAACAGTTCTCAATAAGAGAATGGCCTTAATAGAATGGAGCGTAAGCCAGGTTGTGGGAGGAGTAAGAAGGCAGTGAGGGTAGAAAAGAAAAGGCAAAACAAACAAGAGAGAGCAGTATGGAGTCCTGTGTGAGGAAGGTACTGCAAGGGAATGCCAAAAATGCAAGTATCATCAAAGAGGATTGAGAGTTTGAACTATACGTTTATATTGCACATGCAAATTGTGGGGCATCTCCTCTTGATGTAGGGTTATGGATACATTATCAGTAATTGTAGTTAGCTAATAGACCTGCAGTAGTTTACTTCTAGGGTAGGTAACTATTTCAAGGAAAAAGACATATGAATATGTTTAAAAATAAAAGCACTTTAAAATAAAAAATTTATAGAGATACTAATTACCTATATTTAGAATTTTAAATGTGCAATGACTAGGTAAATTTAGTATCAAATTTTACTCTCTGCACTTACCTTAAGCTTCTTAGCTTACTCTGGAATTAATCTTCATGAATGAAATTCTTCTCAGACTTTCAAGTCAAGCTCCAAGTCTCTTTTTTCCAACTGGAATTCCTGGAAGCTCCCTAGTTAAATAATAAATATAAGTATAATAAACATGCTAATGAAGTACAGAGAAAGTCTTCGTGCCTTTATATTTTCTCTCTTCTAGCTAGTTTTTCAGGTATTTTTCTCTGGTGATAGAAAGCCCTTTGAAGTCAAAACTGTCTGGATTTTTGTAGCCCCACATTACCTAACAGAGTGTGTATTATATGTTGACTCTCAATAAATATTTATTAAATTACATTTGTTTCACTTCAGAACCTCTCGAAATTTACAAGTATCCATAGGCTGGCTCTGGTATGGTACAAAAAGCCCTCAAAAGGTCTGGGCAACATAGCAGGAGATTTGATACCTGGTCAAGGCATATGCCCAGGCTGTGGGCTTGATCATGTTGTGGGGTGTGCATCTTTCTCATCATTGATATTTCTATCTTTCTCTCCCTTTGTAAAATCAATAAAAATTTATTATTATTATTTTTTAATGTCCTCAAAGATTTTGAACTCTGTTTTGTCAAAATGAAGCACTACCATTCTCATTCCTGCTACTGGAAAGGAGACCAGGCCCTAGGACTATCTGGCAGTGTGTAGGTTCTTGATTTTGTTCAGGAAAGATTTCACAATGCAAGTCTAGGTGATTTTTAGAGGATTTTATTAAAGCTGAGGATAGTGAAACAAAGGAGGGCCTAGAATAGAAGAAACAACAGGTGAGAAATTAGGTGGGAAAATGAGCCGAGGCTGGGCTGCTTTGGCTTACTAAGAAGTCAAAGAAAGGAGGTCCTTGAGGACAGGGTCAGGGATTTAGCCAGGAATAAGCTGCTGTTGACTGCTTTCTGGTTGCAAGTCTCATGGGATCCCTTTGAGTTTAGGAGATACATTTCTTTGGGGGAAAAAGAGGGGAAAGGACAGGTTCAGTTGTGCTCCAGGGAGGGAGAGTACATGCTGGGACCTTCATTTTGAGAGTTTTTAAAGACTGAGAGTTTAGGGAAGGTCCTAGAGGAGGATCAAAAGAATATTCATCAATTTTCTGCTGATATGCCCAAATGACATTTATTTCTTTAATTTCATCTGTCCTTGGGTGTGGTTGGCACAAATGGCACTAATTAGATTTCTGCTATCTCCCAGAGTAGGGTGATATAAGCTATTTACCCTCTGGTTGGGGAAGAGAAGTGTAAACCATTTACTCCCAAGTGTCCTTGGTTAGGGAAGATAGGATTGATTTACTAGGTGGCTGCAAACTACTTAGCCTTTCAGCTATCTGTCTCAGTTTCCCTATTCCCCTTGTCCTGGCTTACTAGCCAGTCTCGTCTCTTTCTATAAACTAGCAAAAAAATATCAAGGCCTGATACGCATCTTGGGTGCTTCCTTTCTTCTTTTTTTTGCTACTCATTCTTGTCTGGGGGGATTTGGCTCAGCACCACCTCTTGCTTATATGGTCATGTCAGAAAACCCATCAAATGTGGGATAAACCAAAAAACTCCCCCCACACACACACACTCTGTAACCTTACCTTTCTGCTAATTTATTGCACAACTAAACTTGGAGCTGTGTGATTCTCTCTTCTATACTTTTCATTGTTGTTCCTTATATCTCTTTCACTTAAAAAAAAAGAGGTAATTGCCATTGCATAGCTGCTTTTCCTTGGAGACCTAAGGTTTTGCATTATACTATTTGCTATAGATTCAGTATGAAGAGGTTCAGCTTTGTTTTCTTTTCTGCATTTTCTGAAATGTTTCTGATTGTAATATAATAGGGCAGTAATTAAATACTGATTTAGGGAGTGATTTCCTTTTGTCTCATTTCATCATCAAGGGAAGAAAACCGTCATAGCCATCAATCTGTGGGGGCCCTATGGTGCTAATGTAAGGTTTTGATTAGAAACTTTTCATCCACCATTCTGGGACCATTTTATCAGTCCTTGGAATTTTCTCTTAGGTTTGCGAAGGCTTCCCAGGGGAATCCCCAAAATGTCTTAATGGCTTGGAGATAGACAGGATAATGCTATATACCTCAGGATTTCCTTACATTTTCACATGTGCACTCCATGTAGCCTCCGGGTCCAGGTAAAATGCTGGCGTGGGTGGCTGGTTTGAAATGTGAGCCTTCCACCCATCTGCTGAGACACTGACTATGGCAGAGAAAGTGACCCTCTCCAAGTTTTATTTGGGTCATAAAAATTCATGCTGTGCACCACCTCTTTAAGACTCTATGCCATTAAATGTGGCTGGATCTAGAATACACTCCGGAGGAAGCCAGAAAGGACATTAAAATGCTTAGTCTATGACACACTTCCTTATTTTTGTCATTTTGACATTTATGTGTTATTTCATTAGGGATTTTTAAGAGAAGACCCTTTTTGGGCAAGAAGTTTCCCCCAGATATCCATAAGAATCAACAGTTTATAATCAAACAGCTGTCTGGTTGCATTTCAACTGAACTGGACCACCTGCTGGCCGTTAACCTCTGGAAAGTTATTATGATACAATTGTTGTTGTTGTTTGTTTTAAAAGTTTCAGAACTCAAGGAAAATATTAGTAATGAGTTACTTAACCTACAGTGTTTACTGTTCCCACTCAACTTGCAGATGGTGTTCCAGTGACCAGTGAGAGGGAGAGCTCATCCAAGGCCAATACTATTTTGCACTTGTTTTGGAGACGGGCTGTAAAAATAGGCTTGGCAAAGAGGACTGCCTTGTGGGAGGAGGAGTGGGCAAAAGCCTTTTAAAAGGAAACACAACCATTCCTGATGAGTGAGGCTAAGAGGTACAATCTCAACATAACCCTTAGCTCAGCACACAGTAAACTTGAAGCTGAGGTCAGTAGAGCAGTGGATCTTCTGAGCACGTGTGGTTCTTTCTGTCTTGGTGTGTTGAGGCTTGCTTGCCATCTGTTTCCTCACTTATATGCACAACCCTCTGAGTAATGGAAGTGATGGCTGCAAATTCTCTCAAGTGGTCATGCGGGTACAATTTTTTAGGCTCTATAAAATACAGTCCATGCACATCCTTGTGGAGGTTCTGATTACAAAATGGCCTGCCTCTCCTCAGTACCGGGTGGCCTGAGAGCATGAGCATCCTTTGTAGAGGTAGGAACATCTTTATATGTGTGAAGGGGGTTCTCCTGACTAGATCACTGACCATAGGGGACAAGGACTTGCTGGGATAGGCATTCCATGAAGATGGGGATTTTGTCTGCTTTCTTACGGTCTTCATCCCCACTGTCTAGAACAGGAACCAGCACAAGATGAAAATTCACTAGATAGTTAGAAAAAGACAGAAATAATGAAGTTTTTTTTTCTGTTTTCTGTTCACCTTCTAATATGTCTCCCAAATAATAATGAATATTTGTTTAGTAAATATGGTTGATTTTCAGCACTCATATCACAAAACTACCCAAATCCTTTCTGGCCATGAGTTTCAGAATATTTAGTGTAAAGATTCTGGCAAGATAGCAGTCAGAGGGAGACTTGAGATGATTTGTGAGGCAGAATAAATGGGAGAAATAATTTAGAACTTGGTCACAGACAGACTTGAATTTGCAGCTGAAAGAATGTCTCCTACTCTCTGACCTTGGGTACATTAATTAGCTTCTCTCAGTCTCAGTTTTTTAATGTATAAAATGGGAATAATGATAGGTATCCTACAACTATTTTTTGGTTTTGATTTAAGATTATATAGGTAAAGCCTGGCATAAGATAGAGGGGCAGTGAGTGATGATGATGATGATGATGATGATAATGATGATGACTTATATATTATCATTACTATATGATCAATACTATTATCTCTCTATATAAAAGCCTAAGCAACTGGCTAACCAGCCTGTTGGCTGGTATCTATGACATGCACTAAACACCAGGGGGCAGATGCTCAATGCAGGAGCAGCAACTTTGCAGAGTGCCCTCTCTCACTCTGGGACCCCTTGGGGGATGTTGGACTGCTAGTTTTGTCCAGGCCGAGGGACCCTACCAGTGCACGGATCCATGCACTGGACCTCTAATATTACATAATATTATTTATTATCATTACTTCTCTCTCATACTCAATAACCACCAAGGAATGTGGACTACAACATTTTGTGACAGAAACTGCCTAGAATTTGATGAGATATAGTCCTGTCTCCACCAGTATCTAGTTATGTAACCCACGACAAATCACTTAACTTACCTGTTAAGTGAAGGAAATAATTATTCTGATTCTAACTGGTTGGGAGCATGAAAATGATTACCTTGCAAAGATTATACATATAACCTTGGGATAATTAGTGTGAAGCTACTTGGTTAACTGTTAAATATCACACAGTTGTTTAGTTCATTGAAGCTTAATATATGGTTATTAAAGGTCTCATATGTGCCAGGCACTGCACTAAGTGCAATTAGGTGCAGGGAAAAAAAAAGGCACTACTACTACTTCTGAGGAGCTTTTAATCTGGTAGAGGAGATGGTCACCTAACCAGAGCACAGTTACTTTTGTGATGGTAAAGTTTATGCCTCTTTATTTTGCTCATGATTGGCAACTTAGAAAAAAGATTTGGTGAATATAGATGTTGGGGCACCTTGTGTGGGATTTCTCCTTCTCTTGCATTCATACAGAGAGCTGGCAGGAGGACTGTGCTACTTTATTTATCTGATCACCCTAGAACCATTTTAGGAGACTAATGTAGCTCTTTGCCTAGATTTCTCTTTTCTACCCCTCACCAGCCTTGTCCAGCTAAATCCACTTATTTTTAATGTCCAACTACAATCTTTCTTTCTTGAGAAACCTTATCTTACTATAGCAAGTTCAAACTGTTACATGTTTATATGTACTGCTGCTCCTGATTTTATACACTTCTTATTGTGTATTTTACTTACCTGTTTGACTGTAAACTACGGTTAAGATCCTTGAAGGCAGAGGTTATTACTTGCTTACCATTGTCTCCCTAGTACCTGTTACATGGCAGACAATATTTGCAGAATTAATACTAAATGAACAAAATAATATCTGAGCTGAATCTTGAAAGCTAGCAACATGAAGAACTATGGGGAGGGCATGCTTGGCAGAAGGAATTGAATGAGTGAGATAACTAATGAAGGTATGCCTCAGCAGAGGACAGGAATTTAGTGAAATGGATGGGTAAAAGCATAGAGAATTCTTGAGATTTTTAGGATTTGAGCTTTCATATGCCATTGAGCAAAATTTAATAATAATTTTAATGAACCAACAACAGATGTGTTTGGATTAACAATGTTTAATTGGTCAGTTCAATGAAATAGTGCAATTGGCTGTGAACCTTAGATTGTAAAACTCAGTGATGGCCCAACAAATGCCCATCAATATTCTTAAAATAAGGAACAGTTAAGAGGCCGAGCATTAAATCTCTCTCACTGAGGCTTTTTTTTTTAATTCTGGAAAACTGTCACTTATTGTCTATTCAAATAAAACTTCTATACCATTTCCTCTTTTCACCCTTAAACTGGGATGTTAGAGTAGGGAGTTGCAAACTCTTCTGTAAAGGGCCAGATAGTAAATATAAATAGGCCATGCAGGCCATTCAGTTCTTGTTGCAACTACTCAATTCTGCCACTTAGTCCAAAAGCAGTCATACCAAATGTAAAAACCAACAAGTGTGGCTGTGTTTCAACAAAGCTTCATGTATAGATTCTGGAAACTAAATTTTGTGGTTTGCAAAATATTGTTCTTATTTTTTTTTATAACCATTAAAAACTGAAAGAGCATTCTGATTCACAAGCCCTATGTACCAAAAGAGCCAGACTGGACTTGGCCTATGGATCATAGTGTGCTGATCCCTGTGTTAGAGCATTTTGGTCTATAACTGGTGTCTCTTAGTAACTCTTTCATATTGTCACCTTGGCCTCCCTGTGCTTTGTACTGGACAGATTCCTTAATAATATCTTCCAAGTCCAGAATTCTGTCCTTGATTGTTTCCAGTCTAGATTTTAATCTATCTATGTAAATTTCCTTTTATAATTTTAATGACTATATTTTTATTTCTAGTATTACTAATTAGTTCTTTTTAAGACTCATACATTTTTAGATTTCTGCCTGTTCTTATTTCATAATTTTTTGTTCTCTTTTAAACAAAGACTATTATTTCATTTTCAAATGAGTATCTTAAATAAACTTATTTTAAACTCTTTGTTATACTGTTCTGTGAAATCAGTTTTATCTTGCACAAATTCACTTTCCAAGGGCTAATTTTTCATATGCCTTTCTTAGCACTACATATGCTATCTCATGTCTCCAACTATAATTCTGTCCCTCAGTGATCAGTTCTAGAGGGCTTTTGGTTGCCTGTGCTTTACCCTTTGTTTCCTCTGCCCCATGTTCAGAATCAGATCTCATAATAATATCACATTGTATTCTTTCTTAAAGATGATATTAGAAATGTGGCAGGTCTAGGCAACTGCCTATATGGATGTCTTAACTCAGTTATTGTTTGCAAAGAAGAATATGCTTCTGCCCTCCTCCTTAGGTCCATAGCCATAGTAGGCAAAATAAGGCAGCAGTCTTCCATCCTCACTCCCAGTGTATTTCATCAACCTGGGAGCCTCAGCTCAGTTCCGAATTTGAACCTCCCATTTTATATGGAGCTGATGCCAATGATTGTCCCAAGATCTGGAGCCCAGTTGACCTGTTACTCCAACCAAGATTACCTCTTTGCATTTTTAGTTCAAGAATGTTTAACTATTGAGCTTAGTAATGACTTTGTGTTGTTTCTACAGATTTGGAGAAAGGGATTGTATCAAAAATGTTGTTCACCATTCTTGACTAGAAATAAATTTACTTATATACCCTTTGGTTTCACTGCCATAATTAAGCAACTGAAGGTATGGCCTCTGTCTATCCGGTTGGCCACTAAATTGCCAGTGAAAAGCAAAAAGTTGCTGCATAATTAATATTTATTAAAAATAGTCATCTAAGATGATATAGATAATGAAAAATGAACAATCTAGGTATACATTAAAATCATATCTTGTTCTTTATGCAAGTTGCAATTTTACTTGATGACAAGCATAATTAGCATCACACTCACCCATCCATTTATTCCATGTATTCAGTGCCTGCTGGAGATATTTGTGGAAGTCAGATGTGATCATGTATTTGTAAGTTATTCTTCTGCCTCCCATTAGCATTAGTCTTTGCACCTGTGAGCAAAAATAAATAGAACTATATAAATATCAAGTATTGACATCACTTCTACTACAACATTATTATGCTACCCATGCTATCAACTATAAGGTTAAAATAAAGGGAGTTGAAGCAATGACAAGGGCATTTTTTGATGTCCATTTTGCCTGTTCTCGCCCTATGAGAGAGAAATACCAATACAAGGTAGGGCAAAAGTAGGCTTACAGTGGTTTGCATGGAAAATAATACAGTAATTAATAAAAATACAAGACTAAACTCTATGTTTCACATATATACAACTGTACACCTACTTTTGCCAAACACTGTATATCGATGGAGACCTTCAGCGAAGTTCTAGCACTTCTTTGGTTTTATAAAGCTGCTTCCCACTTTTGTTGAAAAGCATTGTAGAGCATACATAGCCGGCTCTTGACCCTTCTGTTAAGACTCTTAGGAAGTCCTAACTGTCCACTTGGGTGAAGGGTCTCCAGCATCTCTATTGGAAATGTCAGCCTTGTAGGATTTTAGGGGCTGGAAACCTAATAGACTAGTCAGGGAAGACTGCACATTAACAAGTCTAAGACTCTCTGTGGTTCCTTCTTTGTCTAATTTGACAAGGTTCCTGAGACAACAACTCCTTCTGAATTGTGCTCTCTTTGGGGCCTAGAGAATGACTTGCCAATTCTGCTGAGAACTTTCTGACAGGTTGAGAGGCAGCTGCCTTCTTGAGGAAGGGGTACAGTCTGTCTACTTCGTGGGTCTCTGTTGGAAGTGCACAGAACCTGTTGAGGCCATCAGAGGGAGATTTATTTAGCAGAGAGGCAGTGCATATGTGTTAGGTATTATTATTAAGAGCTAGTTGGCTCCCATTCCAACCCATGCTAAGTGCTGAGGAACAATTTATGTTGCTAGCTAGAAGAGTAATACGGGAGCTTACTGAGATGACAGAGTAATCTTGTTACTAGACTACATTTCTACATTGAAAACAAAGTATTCTGCATCAAATCATACAATCTACAGTTTCCCTTCTTTTTAATTTGATTATGAACTATTACTGTGATTTGCCATAAAATATGAAAGTTTTACATTTTGATAGTTTTTCAAATGCTGATTATACTTTCTGTGCAAATACTTCATATCTTCCCAGCATAATTATTTAGCAGCCTTTTCGGGTTAATTATTGTCATTAACAATATGAGTCCTATGAGGGAATATCAATTAAAATATGCACAGCTGAACTTTCAAATGAGTAAATAATTTAGTTTTGGAAAATGACTGGAAACAGCAGGGTAACAGTCAAAAGGGGAACAATTATTTTAATGCTTATTTGACAAATGAGTCATTTTTACAGCAAATTAGATTCTTATCATAGCACCCCTACTGGTTACTACAGGAAAGCTGTTAACACGAGTTTTTAAAATAAAAGCTGTTAACTTATGCATACAAAGTTAAGGAAATCATTTGTATGAAGAGAAGGTGATTAGGATATGCATTGTTAGCCGATGGAATACTGCCACTGGGATCTAATTAGGGCCATAAATCACGCAAAATGATGTGTGTATATAGGGCTAGAAGCATCTGAGTGATGCATGCCATTGACAGTGAGATGGATGGTTTCCCCAGCTCTGACTTTCATGGTTGTCCTTGTGTTTATGCTGGCCAGGCCCTGAAATCCTGCTTAATGACAGGGTGGAGTTGGGGCCTGAGCCACGAAGTTTACCACTGTATAGAACATTGGGAAAATTCCAAGATGGGTCTCCATCCCTTCCCATTGGGAAAGGCTTAAGAAAAGCAGAATGGTGGCTTTTAGGGCAAGCAGACTTGATATGAGTTCCAACTTACATTTTGTCAATTTAATTCAGTTAAAAAAATTTTTTTAAACAAACCTCAGTGATTCCAGAAGGAAAGGAGGGAGACATTTATACACATTTATAGAAACCTTATATTATTTCTAAAATACAAATAGTGCTTACTCTAATCCCGATTGGGTTCAGCATAGGGTTGAAACAAAGCCTGTTTGTAGATTTTTGGAGTTCTGAAAGCAGATAAACACATGCATCAGTTCCTCAACTTTTTGGCTGGTGTGATTGAATTGCTTCTCTAAATCTGCTTACATCATTATGCTGTGGACCTCTTTCTTCTGGCCTCAGAATTGATACTATATTTCTCAACCTGTGTGGAGAGCTGCCTTTCTCTACTTTGATAGAGTAAGTTGGACCCAGGCAGCCACCAGTTATTACAAAAATCAGACCCCAAGTACTGATCTAGGCCATTCCCAGATCTGCTGCATCAGCATCACCTGGACTTGTTAGATTTACAAATTCTCAGGCCCCACACCAGATCTGCTGAGTCAGAATCTCTGGAGTTGGGGCCCATCAACCTGTGGTTTTATAGATTCTTCAGGTGGCCCTGCTGCACACTTAAGTTTGAGAAGCACTGATCTAGGCTAGCACCTGGAAGAACTAAACTGATACAAGTTATTATTAAAATGGTTCCAAGAAGTCTGCAGAAACTAAGAACCTTTCTAAAATATCAACTCTGGTACCTTCTACTCCCCCCTGCCATTCATTGTTAGCTACAGCTCTGACCATATAACTTCAACTTAATGTTTTCAGGGTCATAGTTATTTGCCTGTATGGAGATAGAAATTTGGATAGATTAACATTTGAATTATCTGCCACTTCTTGATTTCTGATTTTACTATGACCAGGAAGATTAAAACAAATAAGAATACAGTCTAGTAGGTGTAGCTCAGTAGTTGAGTGTCGATGGTTTAATTTCCAGTCAGGGTGTATGCCTGGGTTGCAGGCTCGAGCTCCAGTGTGGGGCATGCAGGAGGCAATCAATCAATTCTCTCTCATCATTGATGTTTCTATCTCTCTTTCACTCTCCTTTACTGTATGAAATCTATATAAATATATTTTAAAACAAAACAAGATAAATAGCAAGATACATTTTTATTAGTTTTCTTGAATTCTTTAAAAATTGTCACTTCTGAACTATCTCCCCTTGCATACTTTTTATAGAGAGATCCAAATTTCAGGCTTTGAACTCTACTTGGTATACATCTACTGGGCACCCACACTTTAGGTCTGAAGAGTCCACTTTCAGGTCATATCCTATATCAGATTTCTAGAGCTCTTAGCTTCAGAGAAAATATCTATTTCTCTTTACTTATATTGCCACACCCAGTGGGATTCTGATTTCATACCTTTCTCATGATTGAGAGATATAATGTTTGTGTCTGTTTTGAAATCTTGTCTAAATTGGGTTCTTTTATTAAGTACCTTTACTTTTCACCTAAAGCTAGACTGAGCAATTTCCTTGAACCATCTAATGTTGATTGGAATGAACTTCCCCACCCAACAACTTCACCAAACCAGTTCTGCAGAAAGTCTTGACTCACTGGGATGGGGTTGGGGGGTGGGGACAGGAGAATGGGGACCAGGTGGTAGTATATCAAATTTTTAGCAACTACTAATTGGGAGGATCTGTCAAGGGCCCAGTAGGTGAGATGGACGTAGTGTGTACATTTTGGAAATTCCATGCTTAGACTTCTCTCTTTGAGCAATGTTTGGGAGTGTCTAACTCATATCTAATTGATCTTTGAATAAAGTCATCAAGATCGGATTTATTTGAGATTTTTCAGGAGGCATCACTTCCCCCATGTGATCCCTCTATGGTGACCACAGTTTTCTCAGCTCTCAGAAAGAATGTATTTCACAGAAGAATCAATGTGATGAAAACCTAGGTGATGAAAGGCAAAATGAAGGCCACAGAGCTAATTTATAATAGAACTGGGCATAGAACATAAGCTTTCAGACTCCTGGCCAAGGGTGCCAAAGGAGTTTCCAAGACCTAGTAATACTTAGTAGTCACCATCATCTATATATATAAAAGCCTAAGCTAACATTATGGCTGAATGACCAGAATGCCCAGAACAACCCATTGACCAGTTGCTATGATGTGGACTCACCACCAGGGGGCAGGTGGTCAATGCAGGAGCTGCCCCCTGGTAGTCAGTGCACTTTCACAGGGGGTGCACCACTCAGCCAGAAGCCAGGCTCATGGCTGGTTAGCACAGCTGTGGCAACGGTGGGAGCCTCTCCCGACTTGAAGGAAGTGCTACTGAGTGGTGGTGGCCAGGATGAATGTGAGCGGTGTGGATCCGGGTCCTGGCTCAGGCTCCTTCCTGGCCGCCTGCCCATCTGGTGCACTGCTACAACCCCCAATGGGTCCCAGATTGCAAGAGGGGGCAGGCCAGAATAAGGGATCCCCACAAAGACTCCCCAACCCTGTGCATAAATCCGTGCACTGGGCCTCTACTATTATATATGACTGAAATGATATATATCCCCAAACCCTATATGGTAGCTCTTTATTATTCTCATTATTAGCTAGCTCATAGAATTTACCCTCTGTTATGTAGCTAGTTAACCACAGAATTTGGACTCTGACACACATCTGATGACCCTGAAGTCTAGTCATGGAACCACTTCATTGTATGTTATGTGGATCTTAGCTTCTAAACAAAATGGAAAGCGGGTTGCTTTTTAATTTCATTGTTAATTCTCAGGACTTATATCTCTCAATCTATGTGCTAGGTCATGTTAGTAAGTAGGTGCAGGCACTGTTTTAAGGGCATGAGTTACAGAGATTGGCACAATGAGAGATTAGCACAGTTAGAACTGATTTTGTACACATAAATAAATATTTTAAAAGTCAGTTCTTTCTCATCCCTCAGAAGTTTTATCCCTAGAAGTAACCCTCAGAGGCCCCAAGTTTTACACTTGCTGAACTCTTAACTCCCTCTGGCTCTCTTTGGAAGAGGCCTGGTATAGTAGTAGCTTACTTAGGACCCTCATTTGACAGGGAAGTTGGGGTTCTTAGAGGATTCTGGTTTCTGTTAAAACATGGTCTACTACTAGAATCATTCATTTCCAGCACCCAAGCAGATTCCAGGCACATACAATCCAAAGATTTTGCTGGCAGAAGTAGTGTCCTGACAGCAGTTGTTAGAGCTAATAAACACTGGAAGAAGCTATTTGGATTTGGGGAAGGCAATCAAAGCTAGAACTCTAAGGAGTGGCCATGAGAAAGATTGCATACATCAGTTTCTTTCTGCCTTTTGGCTCTTGCTATCAAAAGCCAAGACACATATCTGACACATACTCAGACACACATCTGATGACTAGTCTTCTCCATGGGGACTTCTAAGAGCATACAGATACTATGACTGAATCTGTATGCTCTTAGGTTTCATTTTTCCCTCCCTCCCTTCTTCAATCTCTTCCTTCTTCCTCTCCCTTTTTTCCTTCCTTTTTCTTCCTTCATCTGTCTTTGTTTCTCCTCTCTCCCTTTCTATTTCTTCTTTTCTTTATTTCATTGGCTTTCTAATTATTTGTTTTTGTTTTTTTTTAAAAAAACATATTTTTATACATTTCAGAGAGGAAGGAAGAGGGAAAAAGAGGAACATCAATGATGGGAGAGAATCATTGATTGGCTGCCTCCTACACATGCCACACTGGAGACTGAGCCTGCAACCTGGCCATGTGCCCTAACTGGGAATCAAACCATGACCTCCTGGTTCATAGGTCAATGGTTCAACCACTGAGCTACTCCGGCCTGGCAAGGATTTATTATTTTTTAACAGTCAGTATTGAAAAATAATTTGTTTCAGTTATCTGAGTTCAGCCCAGTTGAACTGTTGACATGGGTCCACTAAGGAATAAAGTTCAATCAGGAGAGGGTCCACTTATATTGTGTCCTGGTAGTGTAGAGGAGTGAATGCAGAAGTTTGGAGTGAAGCAAGCAGCTGGATCGCCCCATCTGTGGTAGATAGTCTGCATATCATGAGTTAAAACAGTTTCTGAGCAAGAATCAAACTTCATTCCTATCTGGGAGTTTACACTGGCAGGTCCCTTTTAGATCCTGAGAATTAGATTTACACAGTTTCCTAGAACACCACTTTTATAATCTCAAACACGTCACATCCATGTTCCCAATTCTTTTGGAATGATGACAATCCAGCTTAATGTCCCTCCAACTCTTAAATCACTTTCTTTCGGCACCTTTCCTTTCCCTCCCCTAGCTCTCTCTGGTTCTCAGCCTTTTCTATATCCTTGCCAGCTAGAACCTTCACTGACATTCCTTAATCAGCCCTACTGCCCTCACCAGTGTCTCCTAGTCAAAATTTGCTTGTCATATACTGCTTTCCCTCAAAACCCTGGCGACTTCCCTAAAACCAACATGACAAATCAATCACCAGGAGATTTTATGCCTGATTGCTGTTTGTTAGCAACACACTGCATTTTAGGAACTTCTGCAACAGAATCCTTGACAATCAGGAGAGAAGAGATCTTCATCAGGCAGAGACCTTCCTACATTGTTAGAATTATAGAGTGTACCATTTGAGCTGCCATGTTATCCTATCCAATTGCTGGTACTGACCCCCTAATATGGTGTTCTTTGTTGGTTTTATTGCTTGCTGGATAAAAGAGTCAAAGAAATTTCAATTTAGCCTCCTTAGGAAGACTTTTGAAAGGTATCAGTGCAACCTTTGAATTAGCCCCATGGTAGCTACGTTGACACTGCTTCTGGATATGGCCCCAGATTTTCCAATGTATGTGATGGGTGGGGGAGTCCTTGATTTGGTGCTCTGGGAAAAGTGAGAGGTTGTCCATCTCTCTAATGTATATGTCATCTCTTAATGAGTTTTTAATATCAGTAGTCACATTCCCACAAATGGAACAAGTAGATTTGTCAGACATTTCAGAATTTCTAGCAAATAGGTATAGTGTGAGTGCATGGACTAGGAATAGAAACAGAATAAAAATTAATTATTGGCCATTGCAGAGGACATTTTTTACTCTTTTCAATGAATCATCAGTCATTTAAACAGGCCATGCATCTTGATTGCACATCATTTCACCAAACTCAAATTGATGAGGTAAGTTACATGAAAACTAGAAAGTGTCAGACACTGTCCTTACCCTTAAGGATCTCATAGTACAATTAGTGCAAGAATTTCCAATGGAGTGTGATTTGAGGGGAGTAAAAGAAGTGTGGGCACTCAATAGATTTATCTGGAGAGCTTTTTGAAAATACAGTTACCTTGGCATCACTTTATATCTTCTGGATGAAATCAACAGGATCAAAGCAATCTGATGTCTATACTTTGAAAGCATTTCCCCAGGAAATTCTGATACAAACCTCTGTTCAAGGACCCCCAGATTAATGAGCTAAAGTACATAGACACATGAAAGGTTAAATATAAACATGGGTCATAGGAAAGACTGACCAGTGACAAGAGAAGGTGAGTGAAGGACAAGGAGGGATCACCACGGATTGTAGTAGTCTGAGGTCCTTGGAGGCAAGAACTGTGAGCGAGGCTTTGAAGGACAGGTAAGTTTGAAACACAGCAAAGTAGGAGAAGGGTATTTCTTTCACATTATTAGTCATCATATTGCCCAACTTGGTTGAGCTATTAAAACTTACAGTTTCTGCTTGTGAAAAGGCAAATCCCCAAATTTTATCCCAGAGCTGAAGGATCAAGTTTACTTGGAGTAGATTCTCAGAAACTGTATTTTAAACAATTTCCCCAGGTAATTCCAATAGTGAAACAATTTTGTCAGGTCCTGCACTTTATCTTGACTTCAGGAATCTTGTTGGGATTTTCAAATTGTGTTTACTTCACTTGAGAGTGGTGGGAGATAACAAGGGAGGAGGGTGGTTATTATGGTTAACAATATGGTGAGCCTTCCATGTCAATTCATAAAACACGTATTTTCTAAGTATGAGAGTGCCTTTAAACTGTTTTGAATAGGGGAAATCTCAGGTAATATATTACTTTGCAATAGAGGTTGAATGACTAGCCTAATAGAGATCCCAAGGGAAGAGGTGGGGAAAGGGAGAAAGAAGCCTAGATAACCTGAATTAGTGTCAGGAACCTTTTATTTTAGTGTGGAGTGAAGGGTCCAAGAAAGAACTACAGATGTTGTAAGATATAAGTTGGAGCTTGTAGGCAGAGAGTCACCAATGGGCTAAGCACAACTGCTTCCATCTGCCATCCCATGGAGAGGCCTGTGGGGACAGGGCATTGTTTGACTCTCTAAAAGTCATGCTCCAGGAAAGGAACTCTGCTCTCCTATTTCTCTTCCTTTTCATAGGTGCTGTGTGAGTGGGGAGCCTCTGTCCAAGTAGTTGAGAATGGGGGCTTGAGCTGTCATGAGGGTATCCTGCTAGAGAGGGCAGACATCCTGTAGGCAATATTAGCAGCTCAGAGGAGTGACATGCCCTTGCTGATAGAACCCAGAGACTTTGTGGGAAGACAAGACTGCTGAGGGCAGGGGAAGCCACTTACTAGCCAGCTCTTGCCAGGCAAATCAAAAAGAGCTGCCAGAATCAGCCAGGGTAAATCTAGTTATAGGCGTCCTGTGGTGATTGATATTGTGGGTTAGTGTCAGACCACCGCAATAAAGCAAGCATTGCAATAAAGTGAATTGTAACCTCTTTGCTGGTGGAGGGTCTTGCCTCCCATTAAAAAAACAACACACCTTTGTCAAGCACAAACAAGGTCTGCCTGCATTCTTCTTGAGCAGATACCCAAGTTAGGAGGGGAGGGCCGGTTGGAAACGAAGGGTGTACTTTTTCTCTAATACCTGTCCATCATCTACGTGTTGTGCAATGTGCAAAGGCACAATTAAGGAAGAAATCTTTGCAGAAAATCATTCTATGAAAGCCCCTTCTCCCTCTTACATCATGGGTGTTTCAACAGGTAGGACAATCTCTGAGAGTTTTTAATTAGAGGAGGCCGCACCTTCAAGTAAGCCACTCTTTACATTCCTTCCCATGCAAACTGCTTACTCTGTAAATAAGCTTGTAGTCACTTTTCCATAAAAGCGTTTAATATAGTAGCGTCTTCTCGGGGGATTGGGGCAAAAGAAACTAGATAGGATCTCTTTCTGTCAGTTAGGATTGTGTGCATCTACATACTACAGAAAGCTGGATTTTGGTGGCTTAAACAAACTCTGAGTTTGTTTTTCTCCCATAACAGGGTCAGAAGTAGGTGAGTGCTGAAGTTGACTCAGAGGCTCAACAGTATCAAGGCTGACAGGTCTGGGGTCCTCTTGGTTGGCCTTCCTCTTATAGTTCATGGCAGGTCCAGCCACACATGAGTGTTCAAGGCAGGAAGAAGGGTGAGGCAAGAAGCATTAGACACATTTGTCTCTTTTTATCAGAACAAGATAAGCCTTAAAGAAGCCTCTTCCTCTGACCCAGCAGACTTCTGATCTTGGCCCAGACCTGGACACACAGTCACCCCTAACTTTAGTGAAAGGTGAGAAAATGAATCATCTCCTCTTCCAGCCTCCATGGAAGGAAGTGACAAGGGAGAAGGGGGTTGGAGGTAACTCTTGAGCTGCCAAATATCAGTGTCTGACTTTCCATTTAGGCTCATTTAATTAGAGTAGTGATTCTCAATGTTGGCCACACATTAGAATCAGCCAACGGAGTTTTAAGAATCCTGAAACCTAATACACCCAGACCAATTTCACTGAGGTCTGGGGGTGGGGCGCAGACTTTAGTATTGTTTGCAGTTCCTCAGGACAGCTGAGTGTGCAGTAGGGGTTGAGAACTACTAATGTAGCCCATGTCTCAGGATATTTTCAAACAACTTCCCCAGGCAATATTGATGCAGATGCCTCATAAATCCTTTTAAAAAATGCTATTAAATCCTTATATATGGATAACTTTATTTATTTGTTAATTCAGAGATATCTATTGAATGCTTCCCATGTCTATGGGTATAGGAGAAAGGTGGGAATGGATTTATGTTTTATGCCCTACAGTTATTCCCAGTGCCTTCTGATTATAATATACTTTATAATGAAGAGCAAATACTTTTATATACATGATCTCCTTTAAACATCAGAACCAGGCTGTAAGGCATTATTATTTTAGTTTAAGGGCCAATGAAACTTGAGAGTCAAGAAGGTGAAGTGAGTACTCCAAGTCACTTGATGTTGGTGTGTGGTAGAGTTGTCACTGGGAAAGAGGTTTGCAGTGTCCATTCAGTGCTTCCTTGTTCACTGGAAGATAAAAGTCACATGCACACTACCGCTTAAGCATTGTGTAAATTGAAATACCTTTTGCAAACCTGACCCAAGTGAGTGATGCCAGAATATGGCAAACATTGATTGACCATTTACTGTCTAAAGACAATATTCTGAGTGGTAGATTGCATGCACTCACTCATTCGATCTTCATAACAAGCCTATTTGGCAGGTACTCCAATCTCCACTTTACTTATAAGGAAACTGAAGACTTAATTGCTTATCTAAGGTCATAGTGTTAGTAGAAAAAGAAGATAGGATTTGAACCCCTGCATCTGGTTCCAAACCTGTGCTCTGAAATCAGTTGAGCAGGTTTTTACTGCATAGAGGGGTCTAGTCAATAAGGCTATTGGGAGCTGAAACTCAGCCTAAACTCAGTTTACCAGGCTTCCACCTGGTACAGGGCTATACGCTTCAAGAGGGACAGTGTATCTATAATCCTATGTAGGTAACCTATAGACTATGTGTGCTCCAGCCTTAAGCACTACCTATTGCTCTTTTTTTCCATTCTTTTTTTAAAATATATTTTTAATGATTTCAGAGAGAGATAGAAACATTAATGATGAGAGGTCATCGCTGATTGGCTGCCTGCTGCATGCCCCACACTGGGGATGAAGCTGCAACCCAGCATGTGCCCTGACTGGGAATCGAACTGTGACCTCCTGGTTCATAGGTCGACACCCAATCACTGAGCCACGCCAGCCAAGCTACCTACTGCTCCTTTAACATAGCTTTATTTCATTCATTTATTTAGTCACTCTCTCATGTACTTATTCACAGGCACACTTCACTTTATTTTGTACTTCACAGGTGTTGTGTTTTACAAACTGAATGTAGAACCCTCCACTAACCAAAAGATTATAACTCCCTTTATTGTGATACTCATTTTATTATAGTTGTCTGGAATGGAACTTGCAATATCTCCAAGATATGCCTGGTGAGGGCCTTCAGTGCTAGGGACTCTCCAGGATACATTAACCAAGATATACCCCAGCCTATTTTAAGAAGTCTTTTTATAATTTTTGCATGAGCTTGCAAGAAAAAAAGGAATACTTGGGCATAGGACTGGATGAAAGTGGGAGGTCAGTTACTGCCATGAGGGCATTTTCTGGGTAAATATGATCATTATTTATCAAGGCCATGTGGGGATTGGGGTTTGAAAAGATAAAGTTTAGGGCCCACCTATGATAGGTGATCTAATAGAAGACCCTCTAAGAATCTGGGGCTCTTGGGTAGGGGGGTGGTTATACCAGCAGTGCAAAGATGAATTAAAAATAGAACTAACAATCTTTATGTCTGCTCAGGAGACCACAAAGGAAAGTTTCCAAACCTTGGCAATGAACTAAAAGGAGAGGCAGTGAGGGTTGATGGCCATAAACCATCTCTCATGAAACTTTCATACCAGATTCTCACTCCTTGTTGGCCTGCAATATCTTAAGCTGATAAATTTCTTTAAAGTTTTCCAGTATTGGTGCCAGTATTCCACTCACTGTCAGAAGCAAACACTAATCTCTTCTTGCGGAATTCACCTTCATTGTAGTCCTCAAAGATTTTCTACAGATAAAACTACAAGTATAATTAGCTCTGTAGTATAAACAATCATTAAACATACAAAGAAATAAGACACCATTAGCAAGAGCCAACAGAAACAACAGATAGCAAAATAAGACCTTAAAAAAACCTTCAGAGTTTAGAAAGGGCACAGGTTATATATGGTATGTTTTATAAGATGTTTTATAAGATGAAGTAAAATATGAAGAAAGAACAAGCAGATTGGTAAAAAGAATTTCTAGAAATAAAAAACAGATTACATCCTAATGACTATTTTTACATATAATGTTTTAACATTACATTTTATACATTTATAACATGTTTTTATACTATTTTTATCATGGTCTAAAGTCAAGTAAAATATTCTGTTGGTATTTACTTATTACAGTGTTATTTTTCTTTTCATAACATTTCTATTTGGATATCAATTTACACATGATCATGATGCTCTTAGTTTTAAGAACCAACCACAGTAAAAACCATTGCATTTTTCTGTTTAATAACTAACTAGATGGTATTCTCTGGGTGGTAATTCACCATGCAAAATTTTATTCATTACAGGGTGGTGATAATAATACCACCTTTTATAGAGTTGTTCTGAGTGTGGGGATTGAGACCTTGTCTACTGACTGGGCTCAATTCCATCTCTACCACTCACTAACTATGTGTGACCTGGAACAAGTCTTTCATTCTCTCGCTGCCTCGGTTTGCTCATTTGCAAAAAGGGAATACTAATATTACATGTCTCATAATGCTGTCAGAAGGGCATATAGGACAACGCATATCAAGTCCTTTGTGCATGGCCAGCACATAATTTATATTAATTGTTGTGATTACATAGTTTATTAGTGGCTGATGAATAGCAGGCAGCCAATATATGGTATTCTATTAAGTATTATTATTTTTAATCAGAAATTATTTGAATATATTTTGTTAAGGATGGCATCTATTAATTTTAAGCTGGAAAATTTCTTTAAGTTCAATTAGTCCAATTCCCTACTTATATAGGGAAAAATCTTCAGGAAAGTGGAGTTTGAACCAAAGCATTCTTCCTATCTTCTAGATTTGTAAAAATGGCAGTGAAGGAGAGAAAAAAAAATACAAGGATTTAAACATTGATGGGTGAATCAAAACTTTATTCTTCTGAATAAATAATTCAAAGATATATTTGGTCTCAATGGGCTTTTTCTCATGGAGCAGGACTGACAGTGGGGCTGGCTGGAATCTCCAGGAACAGGCAGAGATATCAGGAGATGCTGAATGTGGAAACTGCTTTTATCTTCTGGGAGTATGACTGAAAGTGGGCTAAGTAGTGAGCTCAGTCAGCAGAAGTGCAGACAAAGTCAGGCACTGAGAAGGTTAAACAGAGGAGAGGTGTATGAGAGAAGGGGGAAAGGGAGGAGGTAGAGGAGGTGGGAGAGAATGTGAAAGAAGTGGAAAAGAGAGGGTTAGATATTTTGTATCAGAAACGGAGAACTTATGGGGCAAATTTATTAATATTACTTTAAAATTATTCCATTTTTATTTTCTTCTAAAAGTAATGTACAAAGTTGTTTTGAGTTTGAATGGGTTGCAAAATAGACCCCCAGAGCAATATGGAATAGTCCCCTATCATGAAATCAAGTTAAATCTCTGTCAAAAATTACACAATTTTCTGTTATAAAAGATATCTGCTCTGCAAGAGAGACAGGTGCTCAGAATATAGTTCCTGAGGCTTTTGTTTTAAGTATCAATGAGATGTTTTATAAGGCCAGAAAATCTGATTATATTGCAAGGTAGCTGAGAGTTTGATGTGACTAATTAAGTCCTCTATAGAAATTAGATTTAACAAGTTCTGCCAGATGTTCTCATTGGAAATAGCTGCATGGGGATTAGGAAAGTTGGGACAGAAATGAATAAAGTAGAAACTGAACTACTTATAGTTGTAGAGAAATGGAAAAGAAGGCTTGTGTGTTCTCCGCTGTCACTTGAAGAGAAAGGAAGAAGAGGCATTGAGCACTGAATTCATTCCAGCAGCTTGGGCAAGGTACCTAGAATATCTGTTAGTGAGACAGCAAGGAAATATGTGGATGTTACCAAAGCCCGGAGGGTTATTTGAATTGGAGGGAGCTCAATTTTGGACAGATTGCTGAGAGGGGATTTTGAAGTCAAGCTTAGTGATTCAGATAAGGTTATTTAAAGAAAAGCCAAGAATTAGTGAAAAGGTACCTAGTTGTACCTTAGATGTTTCTTTGTTTAAAACTTTGCTCTAAAATATAATCTTTGCTATTATCCATTTAAACACAGCTATTGGTATTTCATATATAGAAGGCAATTATGTTCTACTTAGCATTTTCATTCTGAAGGAATTTACACTAAAGGACAAGGAAATATATGATTAGATGCTTGCAATTATGGCTGCTTTTTACTTGACAGTGATGGGAAAATAAGTTGTTAAAGAAGCCTAATAAACCTATACAGAGGAAGGTGTTAGTAGTGATCTACATACTTCTGAGTGGCAAAGCCAAAGGTTTTTGTTTGATTTAGGAGACTGAACAGGACTGCCACTTGGTGGCAGCATACTTAAAATGTGTCTACTAGTTTTTGAGTTGGGGTGATGAATAAAAGTTCTTTTAAAAGTTGAAACTGTGAAATAAAGGTTATGAAGTGACAAAAAAAGTTATAGCAATAGTGCTTGAATGGCTTAAACATGGCCAAGAAAATATAAAGTATCTCTTGTGCTACTAAGAATGAACACAGGGCTAGAAGATATTTTCCTCCCTATATTTTGTCTAGTTCTTTAAATTGTGTCTTATTTATTTTGGGGGTTTGCCTCAACTTTTAAAATATATATATTCCATATATTTTAGTTATTTTTAAAGTTGTTGCTTTTCTCCCCTTTTTGAGGGGTGGGGAGAAAGAAAAACTTTAGTTATGATTAATCAACATTTTAGAGACCAGGGAAGTTATTCTCTCCTTTAGCTCTTTAATCACTGGATCACAGCATTTAAGTGAGGAAAAATATGGATATTTACTCTTGAGAGGAAAAATATTTCAATGTCAGAGACATGTTATTTTGTTTGGTAGCTTGCTTTTGTTTGTTCTATTTTGTTTGAAAATCCATGTGTTGAGTTAAATGAATTAGTGACTTGCTTTAGGTTTAGCTCATAGTATTCCATTCTTTCAGATTTGTCTAGTTCAACAATATGAGAACAACATGTAGGTTAATACTAACTAAACCAACGTAGGGCACTGGGCCTAGATGTTTTGGGAAAACATAACTTAATTGGTGACTTCACTGAAAATGTATTTGCTATATTTCACCCTAGTTTATATATCTAGTTTGGTAGACTTAAGTTCCTCATAGGAAGTAGGAAAATCGAGAATATAAATATAAAGATACAAAAAAACCTTTAATTTACAATACCCTGAAATCAATTATTTTATTTTTGCAGACGTTTATTTAAACTTGCTGGTGCCTCTCAGCCTTTTGCTGCACTTTGTCAGATGATGGCTTGTAATCCTAGATATATTTGGCTCATCCGGTCCCTTCTCTTTCTCTCTGACAAATGAGAACCTGAGACAGAATGTCAACGCCTGACTCACTAGTAGCCACCTTCTTCAGGTGCCAACAAGGTCAGGCTGACAAATTCTGTCTACAAATCAAGCCTGGGATTATTACTGAGAGCTAATATCGGTACTGATTTGTTATAAGAACCTATCATGTGTTTGGCCTGGAGTAGCTTTTAAAAAACTGTCCCATAATAAAGTGAAGAGCTGAAAAGGTTCTGTCTGGTCTTCTGAGGTCAAACCTTTGACAGATGTCCTCTAAACAGAGGGAAAATGTTATTACTTGAAGCCAACATTGTCTTTAAACCCTAACCCCAACTGTCTTTTGCCTTTTAAGAGAGTAGTATAATTTGTACCAATATCTTTGTGGCTTTCTTCTAACCAGAATTAGAGTCAGCAAAATGATGGAAAACTTTGTTAAGGGTCATAGTGAAGCTTTATATCTTTACTAGTGCCCCAGTGCATGGATTCCTGCACATTGAAAGGAAATTAATTAAAAGGTGGCCAGCAGGGAAGGACTGGGTAAGAAAGTCTGGACATGCCCTGAAGCCATCCTCCTATGGTCCCTTCCCAGCCATCCGCACCTGGGGCAGTGCAGTGGCTAGAAGGGCATCTGGGGAGTGAGTGGGATACCTGAGACAGGTGGGATACCTCCCCCAAGAAGTGCTGCTGCCAAGTCACTGCAGCTTAAGGCAACTCCTGCATTGAGTGTCTGCCCCCTCGTGGTCAGTGTACTTCATGCCTACAAGCCAGTTGGATGGTCATTTAGCCTTATATATATATAGATAAGACTTGCCTCTTTCTCAATGCTTGCTTTACAAACTCTAGAATTCCAAAGAACATTTAAAATTAGCAATAGTTACAGACTGTGGAAATATGCCTTGGAGCAACTGCCATCTGATTTTAAACCAATAGTGACACAAAAAGCTCACAGTGGCTTAGAGCTTGATTAAGCATTTTGGAATTATTAAAATACTTTATTTCCATATAAATACCTATAAAGTAGGTATCATTGTCTTCTCATTTTACAGATGAAAGTTCAAGTAGGTTAAGTAAATGGTCTCAGGTTGTATAGCCAGTTGAGAACTAAAATTTATTGGCCAGTCTTTGGTTGGTCAGTCTAAGTCATTGTTTCTTAACAGGAATGGCAACTGCCTTCCAAGGGACATTTGAAATGTTTTGGAAGCACATTTTGGTTGTCACAGTGATGAGTGGCAAGAATAGCAATGCAAGGACATTCTTATACAACAGAGAACTTTCCCGTATCTGTATGGCTTATAATTGTCCCATTGGACATTCATGTGGATAAAACATTTATACATGATTAACCAATATATTATACTAGAGGACCAGTGCATGAAATTCATGCAGGGGGAGCGTGTCCCTCAGCCCAGCCTGCACCCTCTCCAATCTGGGACATCCTTCTCACAATACAGGACTGCTGGCCCCCGACTGCTTGCCTGCCTCTGCCTGATAGCCCCTAAGAGCTTCTGCCTCCCAGCCTGATCAGCCCCAAACCACTCCTCCTGCTAGCCTGATTGATGCCTAACTGCTCCCCTGCTGTCCCAGTCACCCCTAACTTCCCTCCCCTGCGTGCCTGGTCACCCCTAACTGCCCCCCATCCCCTGAAGGCCTGGCCCTTGCAACTGCCCCCCCTTCAGGCCTGGTTTCTCCCAACTGCCTTCCCCTGAAGGCCTGGTCCCCCCTCACAACTGTCCTCCCCTGCAGCCCTGGTCTCCCCCAGCTGCCCTTCTCTGCTGGCCCGGTCACCCCTACCTACCCTCTCTGGTTGC
>PVJN01017532.1:0-40458 GCA_004026805.1 Lasiurus borealis
AAAGAGGAACAATTGCAATAATCTGAACAATAAAGATTTATTTTTTTAAAGATTTATTTAAAAAATAAAATAATAAATAATAAAAGTGAAGTTGGCCCTGAAGGTTTGACTCAGTGGATGGAGTGTCAGCCTGTGAACTGAAGGGTCCTGGGTTCACTTCCAGCCAAGGGCACATGCCCAGGTTGCATGCAGGAGGCAGTCAACCAACGATTCCCTCTCATTATTGATGTTTCTATCGATCTCTCCCTCACCCTTCCTCTCTGAAATCAATAAAAATATATTTTTTAAAAAGGTGAAGTTGCATCTCTTATTGCCTTTAACCTATGCTATTGCAAATCTGGTTTTCTTCACCAATAACTCCTACATAATACATTAAGCTAGTGCTCTAAATGAGTCACTCCAAAAAAATGTCAATGACTCCCCTTCACCTCACAATCTTATTTAGTCCAAGCGCCTTAGCTTGGATTCAAACTCTTCAAGGATTTGAGTTTAACCAGGTTATGCAACCTCAACTTCCCTTCAAACATTCTACTTCCCCAAACTTATCCTTGCTAATTAATTCCTAACTCCTGGCATAAGACCCCCCATCTCTTCTGATCCAAACCTTACCCATCTTCTCAAGCCTAATTCAAATGCTTCCTCCTCTTTATTTTTTTTAATATATTTTATTGATTTTTTTACTGAGAGAAAGGGAGAGGAATAGAGAGCTAGAAACATCGATGAGAGAGAGACATCAAACAGCCGCCTCCTGCACACCCCCTACTGGGGATGTGCCCGCAACCAAGATACATGCCCTTGACCGGAATCGAACCTGGGACCTTTCAGTCCGCAAACCGGTTTCAGCGCTTCCTCCTCTTTAAAACAAACAAATAAAAAACACTTCCCTAATTCCCCTCCTTATCCCACACAGCACTTGACCAGCTATGTCCATCTTTGAAATTCCTGTAATGTGGTCTCTTATTTTCTCCTCTACCGCAATTACTCATCTCTGCATCTCTGACTCACTCATGCCCACGAATGACAACCTCAGAACTTCTGGCCTCAGTGATTATCTTGGGTGTGACCAGCGAGCTCAGCAGTCCTCACTGTAGTCTGGGGACCCTGAAGATGCCCCAAAACCCTTCCAGAGGACCCAGGAGATCAAAATTATTTCGCTTGATACTAAGATGCTATTTGCCCTTTTCACTCTTATTCTCTCACAAGGGTATGGTGAAGCTTTTCAAACATCACACAACCTGTGATAACAGATTAAATGCATACGTGAAAATCAGCTGTCTCCAAATAAGCTGGCCATTAAAGACACTAACAAAAATGTAAAACAAACAGTACTCTTCACTATCTTTTTGGTTTTGGAAAATATAGTTATTTTCCACTTTTTAAATTATAGTGCTTACACATTATACACTTAAAATGGCGAAACAGTAAATTTTAGGTTATGTATTTTTGCCAGGATAAAAAGAATTATGTTAATAGGACATAGATTTTACTATTGTTTTAAAGTAAATTAATATTTTAAAATTTTGTTTTGATTTCTAGTACAGTAAATATCAGTGGCGCCCTCTGGTGTGGCTCTGTGGTTGAGCATCAACCTATGAACCAGGAGATTACGGTTCCATACCCGGTCAGGGCACATGCCTGGGTTTTAGGCTCCATCCCCAGTGTGGGGTGCACAGGAGGCAGCCAGTCAATGATTCTCTCTCCTCATTGATGCTCCTCTCTCTTCCTTCCTCTCTGAAATCAATGAAAAATATATATGTATATACTAATACACACACTAGAGGTCTGGTGCATGAAATTCATGCACCCGAAGGGGGGTCCCTCAGCCTGGACTGCACCCTCTTGCAGGAGAGGCTCCCACCACCACTGCTGCGCTAGCCAGCCCTGAGCCCGGCGTCTGGCTGAGCGGCTCTCCCCCTGTGGGCGCGCACTGACCACCAGGGACAGCGCCCACACGGAGCATCTGCCCCCTGGTGGTCAGTGCATGTCATAGCCACTGGGTGCTCTGCAGTTCAGTTGATTTGCATATTAGCCTTTTATGATACAGTGGTACCTCGAGATACGAGTTTAATTCGTTCCGTAACCTTGAGGCGTGGGAAACTATGAGACGCTCGAGTCGCGGTAAACTGGTGGCTCCTGTGCAGCCGGCCGATCCGCGCGATGACTCCTATCTCAACTGTTGCTCGTATTTCAAAGCAAAAATCGCTCGCTCGACGGCTCGTATCTCAAAAATCTTGTATGTTAGGGCACTCGTATCTCGAGGTGCCGCTGTATAGGACCTATATCAGTGGCTATTACGCACATAAACAAAAGCTCTTCGGGGTCTTCAACACTTTTTTAAAGTGGAAAGGCACTCTGAGATCAAAACGTTGAGGACCGCGGATACAGCCCCTCCCTGCACCCAAAACATGGATTCCCTGCCACCCCTCATCCTTCCTCCCAACTGTGGCGAGAAGCGACCTCCCAAACTCTCCTGGGTGCCTCCCTGGACCGCAAAACTCGGGGCAAAGGTGGGCAAGCACCGAGGAACAGCACCCACGCTTCCGCCAGCTCTTAGAATCTTTCCCTTCACCCCACTTCTGCCGGGATGACGCCGCCACCCCAGAGACCCGGGCGGCCCTCTCCTGCACGTGTCCACCCTCGGGGGTCCGAAGGGAATGAGGGGCCCCCAGCCCGTGTGCGCCCGGCTGCAGGGGCGCAGGCGACTGCACATGAGGAAGCCTGAGCTAAGGCCAAGGACTGGCGAATGGCGAGGTCGGCCTATGGCGGGGCAGCTGGGGGCGGGGGAGGCGGGAGGTGCGCCTGGGAGTCTCGCTGGCGACCCGGGGGATTGGGGGAGGCAGGTTTACCGCGCACAGGACAGGCCCGCTGGGGCACAGAGTCTGGAACGGGGCCGGGGGGTGGGGGGTGCGGGGAAGAAGGCGGCTCTCGCGGCCCAGGTGAGGGGGGGGGGGGCGCACCGACACCCCGGGCTCCGGCAGCAGCTCCAGGACGCAGGCCAGGCAGAGGCGTGGGGACGCGGGCAGCAGCCAGCGCGCGTCGTGCCGGTGGTGCGCCCTCCTGAAGAGCAGCGCCGCCTCTTCGTCCCTCACAGCCATCTCGGCGCTCACGCGGCCGCCGCGGCACGTTTTCCCCGCGCAACTTGCGCGCAAGCGCACAGGAAAGAGCCGGGGACTGTAGCGCGCCTGCGCGAGGACTAGAACGCGCGCCACTGAGCCAAATACTCCCGGGGAGTGTAATGCGCCTGCGCGAGGTCTAGAACGTGCGCCACTGAGCCAGACTCCCGGGGAGTGTAATGCGCCTGCGCGAGGACTAGAACGCGCGCCACTGAGCCAAATACTCCCTCTCGTGGCTGCAGTCTTCATCACATTGAAGGTGGAAAAGCGTTTATAAAGAAAGAAAGAAGCTGTCATTACTTGGGAAAAGGAAGCAATCTATGTCTATTAAAAATTTAAATGAACGATCTCAGGTATTTTTATCTAAACACTGTTAGTGTGATTATTTTCAATTTACGTGACATCTTGCTCTAAAATTCAAGACGTTCCCCTCAAAATGTCCTCTCACAAAGGGCTCCACCACACTGGAGACTTGGCGAGCTCACCAGGCACACTGCAGAAGAAAAATGTTAAGAAATGAACCCATCAATCTAGAAGGATTTATTTGGCATCAAAATACTCAGCAGCCCTAGCCAGTTTGGCTCAGTGGATAGAGCCTCCGCCTGCAGACTGAAGGGTCCCGGTTCCATTCTGGTCAAGGAGGGCACATGCCCGGGTTGTGAGCTCCATCCCCAGTAGGGGGCGTGCAGGAGGCAGCCGATCATGATGTTTTTATTTCTTCCTCTCCCTTCCTCTCTGAAATCAATAGAGAAATATAATTAAATCAAGAGTGGTTCAAAAGTAAAAAAAACAAAAACAAAAACAACACGTCAGCAGTTGTTTAATGTTGAAGAGGTGTTTTCTACATTCAGAAGCAGGGTGACTGAGTGGAAAAGATGTTTTCCATCGCAAATAGTTTGGGAAACAATGATTTCTTATTCAATGGAGTATTATGAAGTAATGTTTGAGAAAAGTATATATTAATATGGAAGAATCCTCTTTAAAATTTATGTAAAATAAGCAAACAAAAAACATTCAACACATGTATAGCAGTAATACATGTTCAATGAAGAAAATAAAAAATATTTTGATATTTTTCCCAGTCTTTTTCTATATATTTTTACAACATACAAAGGTTGTAAACTGCTTTCTCGGAGCAAAATATGCCACATTCATCTTCCATATCAATATATATTAATTATATATATTTAACATATCGACAAAGTGTGCATTATTTTTGACAAAAATTTGAGCCAGGAACTGTAGTAGGATTTAAAGGACTCAAAAGTGAACAAGAGCCTGGTGTTGCTCAAGGGTTGAGCCCGTGAACCAAGAAGTCACTGGTTTGATTTCTAGTCAGGGCACTTGCCTGAGTTTTGGGCGTGATCCCCACTGGGGACTTGCAGGAAGTAACTCATCAATGTTTCTATCTTTCTATCCCTCTCCTTTACTCTCTCTCTAAAAATCAATAAGAATGTTTTTAAAATGAACAAGAGATGTCCCAGCCAGGGGGCTCAATTGGTTGGAGCATCATCCTGTGCACCAAAATGTTTCAGGTTCCATTCCTGGTCAGGACATATACCTAGGTTTTGGGACCTATATGAGAGGCAACCCATCAGTCAACCTCTCTCTTTCTCCTTCCCTCCCTCCCTCTCAATAAAATAAATAAACATAGCCTTGAGTGAGGATTTTTTTTTTTAAGTGAATAAGAGACAGTTTTTGTCCTCAAGGAACTGGAAGTCCAGTCAAGGAAACATAAGTAAATTATTACAATGAAGCATAACAAATTGTCCCAAGCAATGGATTGAATGGTGAGCCTCAAAAAGATATCTCCATGTCCACAATGGATGAATTGTGCACCCCAAATTTCAGATGTTAAAGCATTAACATCTAACGTGACTTTAGGAGGTAATTAAGGTTAAAGGAGGTAATAAGGGTAGGGCCCAATGCAATAGGATTAGTATGAAAAAGAGAGCCCTAGATGGTTTGTCACAGTGGATACAGTGTCAGCCTGCGGTCTGAAGGGTCCTGGGTTCAATTCTGGTCAAGAGTACATGCCTGAGTTGCAGGCTCCATCCTATGCAGGAGGCAGCCAATCAATGATTCTTTCATCATTGATGTTTCTCTTTTTCTCTCTCTCTCTCTCTCCCTCCTTTCCTTTTTATAAATCAATAATATATACGTGTGTGTGTGTATATACACATACTAGAGGCCTGATGCATGAAATTCGTGCATGCATAGGGTTTCTAGGCTTGGCTGGCTATCAGGGTATTGGGTCCTTCCTTCACCCAGCCGCCAGCTGCCAGCCAGGGCCTTCCTTCATTCCACACCTCCCTCTGGTGGTCAGTGCACGTCATATCAAATGCTCGAACTCCTGAGGGAACAATTTGCATATTAGCCTTTTACTATACAGGATATCATACATACAAAAAAGAAGAGGATGAAGAGAAACAGATCTCTCAACTTCTCCACGTCCTTGCACCGAGGAAAAAAGTGCATGTGAGGATGTGTGAGAACATAGTGGGAAGGTGACCATTTACAAGCCAGGAAGAAAGCGCTCCCTAGAAAGTGAATCAACCAGAACCTTTGGCTCAGAACTTTGACTCTTGACTAAAACAAATAGCTCCAGGATGTCCCACAGGTGGGCCAGGCAACGCAACAAGTAATTACGGGTGGCAGTGCCTGAGAATTGAGAGGTGGGGATGGGTTTTCTGTGGAGTCTGCTCCTGGGCAGCAGAATCCCAGCTGGGAGATACCCAGGGATCTGCCCCCTTCCTTGTGACCAAAGGACGTGACTGTCCCTCTCCACTGCAGAGCACTCACCCTCCCCGCCAGCAGCTGAGGTCACATTTTATCTCGACCACAGTTAGCGGGGAAGAGGGCAAGACAGGACCATGGTAGAAACCTCAGTCAACCCCCCTGTGAGGAGCCGGGGAGGGGAGCAGTTGGGAGATGACATGGGGCTGACCCACATTCCCCAAACCTTCAAAGCCATAGAGTAGAAGTGGCTTCTACCCCACCCACTAAGTATCCTAAACCCCAAAAGGGGGCACTTAGAAAACATGTGCCAACAAACTCAGAGCCCTCTAGGTTCCACGTAACCAATTTTATTAGAGGCTTTGGGGGCGAACAGGCCGCTCTCATGCCTTCTCCGACGTGTTCTGAGGTCGCTGGGCCTGCAGCCTATTTCCTAAAGCATTGCCGGAGCAGAAAACACCGCACGTGCTTTAAAAAGTCCAGCTTTTTGGAGGCTGCCGGGTCCCGTGGCGCCCCGTCTGGGTTTTCAAGTTCCCCTGGACCCTGGAGGCTTTCTGTCTTGGGAAGAGCGGCACTAGCACAGCAGTGACCTGGTGGCTGAAGGTCCCTCTGGGAAGAAGGGTGGACCCCGAGGCTGTTCTCCCTTCCATGTGGGTCACCCACTTTGGGGAGCAGGGCAGGATCAGCACCCCCCAGGTTCAGGTTGGGGGCTGAGCGCTGGGGCTTGGCCAGGTGTGGGGCCCACGATGTCTCGTAGAGACAGTTTATGCTCAGACTCCTGGTGGCCGGGTGGAGACGCCCCTGAAAACTGGAGGTGTCTTTGGAGCAGTGGGGAGACTGCAATTCAGCCCCTCTGCCCTCCAGGCTTTCTCTCCTCTGGCGTTTGGGCTGCTGACACTGGAGTCTGGGGTGCTCCTGGGACACACCCTTCTGCCGCCGATGCTCAGGGCCTGCCCGGGAGTATGAGGTCCGCACTCTGCTGGGAGCCGTCTCTGACATCTGGGAGACTCCTGGCCGGACCCCTTTCCTGTTCCTGCTATTCTCACGGGAAGGATCTCCAACGCCTTCCGGGCTGGGCTGGTTCCTAGACTCTGCTGCGGGCCTGGGGCTCCCGGGAGCACGAAGCTCAGCCCTAGGCGAAGCCTCCTCTTGGGCAGCCCGTCTTCCTCTGGAGCCCCCTGGCGGACTGACGCCCCAAGGCGTGGGGAGCTGGGTGGAAAGGCCCTTGGGCTCTGAGCCCTGTGGCTCACACTTCTCCAGAGCTCTGGCCCGCGCACAAAGTCTTGAGCTTTTTCTTGCTGGGGGCTGAACCCGCGGCGACTGTTCAGGGGACTTCAGGCCTGGCCGGGAGCCCTGAGCCTCACCGAGCCTTTCCTGCTGCTGCTGTTGGAGCTCACAGGCCGGGTGTGATTTAGGGAGCTGCACCCTGGGAAAGGGCAGTGGGCAGGGATGTGTCGAGTTGAAGAGCAAGTGGGATTCCAGGACCCGCTGGGGGAAGCCCCACTTCCGGTGCTCAATCCTCCGCAGCAGGAGGGCCTCTAGGAGTAGACGCTGGCTCTTGGTGAGGACTGTCCTCCGGGGCAGGACAGGGAGGGCAGTGGGAACACCCACCAGAGCTGTGGCGTCTTGGGGGGTTTGGCCACCTGAGTCAGAGGGGCAGGAAGAAGGCAGGTTCGGGGCAGCAGGCAGAGACTGGTGTGGGACATTTTCCATTAACGTCACTGCCATTCTTGGGTTCTGGAGCTGCCAAGCCAGACTGGCATCCACTCTTTTGTCCCTTTGTCGGCTTCTCGGGGGTTTCGACGGGGCCTGCAGGGAGGCCGGGCTGATGCCCATCCTGTACTTCCTGACCGGGGCCATGTTCTGGCTGGCCAGATGCTTTCCCTCCCCACTGGACAGCAAGAAGAGGTCAGCCCGGTGCGGGAGGGGCTTCATCTCAGGACAGGCAGCAGAGGCCACTACCTTTGCCTGGTCCAGGACCCCGTACCCAGAGCCAGTGAGGACTGGGTGCCCCTCATCCCCAGAACAGTCAACCCGGAGGTTGACCTTAGCAGCCCCCCGTCCTCTGACCTGGTCCTTGATTCCTCCCCGGGGGACTCCAGGTTCTCCAGCGTCCGCAGCTCTGCACTTCCTCTGGCTCCCTACGCCCCAGATTCCTGCAGCATCCTCATCTCTACCCCTTCTCTGGTTCTCTTCCCCTTGCATCTGCACCTTCTCTCCCATAGGACTTCTTAGCTGTGTCTGGGTCTCTCTGCCATCCCCACCCGTGTTCCCTCGCAGATTTCTCTTTCCTTGTGTTTGCCTGTCTGCGCCACTCTCCTCTCCAGTCTGCTCCTGCTGTTTGCCCTCTGGTGGACAGGCCTTTCCATCAACTTTACTTTTTAACCGTCTCTGGTTCATGCCTCTAAGTCTCTGCATCTTTCTGCCATCTTCGCTTCCCACCTCTCTCTGGTTTCTCCTCTCCCAGGTCTGATTTCTTGCATCATTCCTTCCTCCGCTCTGCTCCCAGCTCCGCCTCCCGGATGACGGGTCGTCTCCAGTTCCATGATCTAACTGTTCCAAGTTCTCTCTGTCAGTTCTCTGGGTCTCTGCCCCTCCAGGTTCCCTTTGGTGTCTCTTCTCTGGGCTTTGCATTTCTGTGCCATTCTCACCTCCAGCTTGCTCCTCTTTCCTCCATTCTGCCGAACGAGTTTCTCCGTCAATGTGATTTGTTAATTCTCCCCAGTTCCGTGCGTCCGATGCCTGAGTATGTGTAGCATCCTTGTTTTTCATGTGTTCCTGATTCTTCCATTGGGGCGTGTGAAATTTTCCATTCGTTTCATTGCATAACTGACCTTGGTTTCCTTCCCCACGTTCCTGGGTCCCTTTATGATCTTCACCTTTAACCCCTCTCCTGTTTTCCATCTCCGGCCACTGAACGTCTGTACTAGCCTCCTCTCCAAATGGCTCTTGGTTCCTCCCGTCTGCTGGATGGGTATCTACATGAGTTTCCTCTCTTAGCTGTCCCTGGTTCTCTACCTCAGGTGCCAGGGTAATGATGCCATCCTCCTCTCTGTCCTTCCTCTGGTCTCCCTTCTTTGGTGCCTGCATTTCTGGTCTACGTTCAGCTCCAATCTGGCCCTGATTCCCCCGATATGGTCTCTCAAAGTCTCCGTCAATCTCTCTTGCCACTGGTTTCAGGTCTTCCCACCAGACTATCTGGATCATGACCCAATCCTCCCCTCTGACCTCCCGGAGGTTCTTTTTAGATGTCTGGGTTTCCCCCCCATCCTTGCCTCTTCTCAGGCCTTGCCCGCTCCACCGCCTTCGCAATTCATGTCTTCGTTGTTCCTTGGTCTCTCCCCCAGCCTTCTCACCTTGACCCAGATCCTGCTCTCCTCGCCCCGGGGCCTGGATCTCTACACCATCCTCCTGTTTTACTTCTCCCAGGTTCTCCCTCCCACAGCCTTGGGTTTGCACGACATTCTCAACTCCAACCTGGTCCTGGGGTCTCCTCTCTTCGGCCTGAATTTCTGTACCAGCATCACCTCGAATCTGGTCTAGGTTTCCCCTCTGTGGCACCTGGAACTCCTCCCCATTCTCACTTCCCGTCTGGGCCTCCTTCTCCGGTCCTTGCGTCTGGGTCTCTGCATCAACTTTATATCTTGACTCTTCCTGGTTCTCTACTTTAGGCGCCTGGGTTTCGGGAAGAATCTCACCGCTGGCCTCCCTCTGGTTGCTCTTCCCTGGTTCCTGCCTTTGGGCTCTATTCTCAACTCCCGGGTGGTCCCAGTTCTCCCACCTTGCTGTCAGGTTCTCTCCACCGCCGTTACATGTCACTGGTCTCTGGCCTTTCCCCTCCAGGACCTTGGTCTCTGCATTGTTCTCCATCCCAAAGTTCATTGGGAGTTGCCTTCCTGATGCCTCCATCTCCCAGGCATCCTCCCGGCTGCTCTCTCTCTGGTTTTCCCACTCTGGAACCTGGGTCTCTCTAATATCTTCTCTGCTTAGTATTGGGTTTTCACTCCCTGGTGTCCAGGCCTCTGGTGGACAGTCCCAGGACTGCCAGGTGGGAAGTCCCACTTGTTGGCTGAAAGGAAAAGACAGGAATTCTCCAGAGCAGAAGTGCAGCCTGTGAGATGAAGGGAGGTTTGGGAGAGCAGTGGTTAGAGCCATGGTGGTGGAATGGGACCCCATGCTGACCATAGGCTCCAATGGCACGAACTCCTCCTGGGAGAGGACCAGAGGTTGCCCCATCCCTTGATGATACATGTCCAGGTCAGGGAGCGGTGGGTGACGAATCAGGTGAGGGTGCTCCTCACGGAGACACCAGGGTACCTGCCATATACCCCAAGAACTGTCCTGAGGGAGCACACAGGTGCTGGAAAAGCAGGCGGTCGCAGCAGAGGTATGGGAATTCCAACATGGACACGGACAGGGGTGCTGCCAAGAGAGCAGGTATTGGGCCCCTGGTTCCCGGAGGCCCCTCCAGTAGTCCCATCTCTTCTTATGTGCCCATTGTTGAACGTGAGCATCCAGGGCCCTGAACTTGCCAGAACTGAAGAATAATCGAGGGGTTGGCCCAAAACAAGTGTCATGTCTCATAGAGGGCACTGTCCACTTCTGTGGTGGTACCTGCAGGCGAGAACAGAGAAGCAAAATGTTTCCACCCATTGTCTGGTCTAATCCTCACAGATCAGAACTGTAATCCCTTTATTCCTTTGCCTCCAGGCCAGGCAGTGTTCTAGAATACATGGTGGAGGGGAGGGAGGGAGTTACCAGCATGAACAAAACAAAGTCTCTGCTGGGAGCTATCTTCTAGCCATGGAGAGACAATAGCCAAGTATAAAGCATGATGTTAGATAAAGTGTTCTGATGGAAACACTAGCGTTAAGGGAGTAGGCTCAGCTCCATGAGACAGATAGTCACAGAATATTTCTCAGAGGTGGTTGCATTTGACTAGAGACCTAAGTGAAATGAGAAGCAAACCAAGTAGCATCTGAAGAACAAGCATTGTAGGTACAGGAGACACCAGATGCCAAGGCCCTGAAGACAGAACAAGGTCATGTACACAAGAACAGCAAGGAAGCCCTGTGGCCAGAATGGCATGAGTACCGAGGAGCATGCTGGGAGATGATGTCAGAGAGAAATGGAGGGACAGATCTTGCTGTCTTCAGAGTGGAGGTGAGGAGTTTGGATTTTATCCTGAGTTTGATGGGGAGTGTATCCTTCAGCGCTATGACTGGGTTTTGAGTGACAAAAGGGCTATGATCTGTTTGTAAAAGTTTGTTCTGGCACCTAAGCATAATGTTGTATGGTTCCACAACAGTCTGTGCTGTTAGAAATCAGCACACTGTGACTGCAAGCTTCTGGGCTGCTGGTAAGGGTCCATTTCTTGACCTGGGAGTTGCACATGGATGGGTTCAGTTTGAGAACATTTGTTGGCCTATCTACACTGATAGTCTGTGTGTGTGCATTCTCCTTAGGTTAAATTTTTAAAAAAAGAAAGAGGAAGAAGGACATTCTCTTCTGTTGTCTGTGTGGAGCACTGCCTGTGGCTGAGGGAACTGGTGGGGAAGTCCAGGTGAGTGATCAGATCTGAGATGAGGGATGCCAGCAGAGCCCGTGGGACCTGCGGATGGATGGACTATGTGGAGTGGGGCAGAGAGGAGCCCAGGATGCCCACGGGGCTGGGGCAGGATGACAAACTCCCTGACCAGCCTGAGTTCCCCAGGGTGATCTGTCTCTATCCACAAGCCATAGGACAGGGTCTTGGTGACAAATGGCTGAAACCATCATGGTGCTGAGGGAAGGCTGAATTGGGGACCGGGGGGGGGGGTCTCACCTTGATGACATGCCTCATGCTGGGGGGTGTCCTGATGATCTGGTGCCAATGGTGCCGGACCTGCTAGATCACAACGAGGCAGAGGGCAAGCAGGTTGCCGCATCACCGGGGGTCCCTGCAGCTCTGGTCCTCAGAGAGCGGGCCCTCTCTGGCTCTCTCTCAGGGCCCTGGCCTGGCCCCACCACCGCACAGGCGCCCCGCAGTGGCACAGCATGAAAAGGGCTAGGTCACGCAGGTGGCATGAGGGAGCTGAAGGGCAGCACTGGTGTGGCTCTCCCCGACAGGTTGGGGTGGGGTGACCCCTGCCTCACAGCACCCCTGTCACTGAGGATACCTCACAAAGGAGCCTGATGCTCCAGTTCAGCTCCAGCCTCAGCTCCAGCTGCTGAGCCTGGCACCCGAGCCTACCTACTACGACTGAGTTCAGTGCAGGTAAGGGCAACGTGGGGAACTGCCCACAGGAAATAATAATAATAATAATAATAATAATAATAATAATAATTTGTCATGTGAAGAGACAAATTCCCCCCTGGGTGATGGGTAATGTAACCTGTAGTCTGCCTATTTCTTTCTTCCTATTAGACACTTTTATATATTTGTCCGTGTCTCTCCAATATCAAACACTTAATGAACACGGTATTAAATAGATATATATTTGTTTCACCACCCCAAATTACTTTTTCCCATCTCAGGATCAGTGCTGATGGGAGAATCAATGCTACCATGAGTAAATGCTACTGTCTTTCACTGAAAGATTATATTCAAAATATTAAGTAACAGGGCAGAAAGGGATATCAGCCCATCAAAATGTCCCAGGCCTTAACTCTTTAATACCTGGATTGTAAGTGGTCTGTGGGGTTTTGGGAGAGTAGAATCATCCATTTACCAACCATTTGGGAAGTATTTCTCTATTTTACAAACCAAATTTGACACTCACCATATCCTGGCTGAATGTCACCCCAGTTTATACTGGCCCACTGTCATAGACCTAAGACAGCCAAGGAGTGGAGGAGTGACCTGACTTTGGCCAAATGGGCTCTCTCTTCCAGGGCTCTAAACATCAAGAGCAAAGATTCAAAGTAGGAAGAGGAAGCTGGTGATAAAAAGAAAAGCAGCTCATGGCAGCTAGGAGCTGACCCAGCTCGAGCAATTAGGCTTTGATGTTACTAGTGAGGGAAACAGGAAGATACAAAAGGGTGGGCTAGTTCTGAGAGAACATGGAAATTAAGTAATCATATAGTTGGGATTAATTCCATAAAATGTACGGTCTCATTATTCTTGGTCATGAAAACATCAAGTTCCTATCAGATCTGGAATACGATGGCCCAAGATATCAGGTAGGCCAAATAACAAGCAGAAATTGTTATGAAAGACATAAAAAAGCAATTGGTAAGAACGCATCTATTAAGCTGGAATAACAAGGTTTCCTTTCCCTAGCAGTGGTGGATGATGGGACCAATTAATATGATAATAATGAAACAGAACCCAAGAGAGGTAAAGCGCAGAGTCCACATCACAGGTTCTGCTCTTTAAAGAGGAGCCATCAATAGACATTTCTTCATTTGGAGACAAATTTTATTCTTTGACAGTCATAGATGATTTGTACGAGGTGAAGTTTGCTGGAGGGATTTTTGTTGTAATACATGCTCGGTCCTGGAGCTAGATAAAACCCACCTGTTGTCCGATGCCACAACTCATCTCCAGCAGGGCCATTAGATCTAGTGAAACTAGCCCAGGCGAATAGCCAACAATGCCAAGATCCAGATCTGGCTCTGCCACGGCCTCACTCTGTGATTGTGGTTAAGCAGCTTCCCGGCTCTGGGCCTCAGTGTCTGTAACGTGAAGGGGCTGGGCCATATGATGCCTAAGGGTCCTGCCAGTCCTCTACTTCTCGGTTTCCAAAGGAGTGAACTTGAACTAGTCCTCATTGGTCCTAAGATCTGCCTGGCATGGTGTTGGAGAGAGATGAGTCAGGGCCGTAAGAATCAGACAGGACCTCCTGAAAGTGGGGTGGCATGAGTGGAGCCTTAAATAATAGGGAGTCAGAGAAGCACAGGGAAAAGAACAGTGTGCCGGGCAGAAGAAAACGGCTGTCCTAGGACATCTCCATACTCCACCCAACAGAAACTCACCCCCACTCCCAGACCTGCTCCTTCCCCAATTCCCTACTCAACTGATTCCATTGCTGGTGGATTCCACACCTTTTCAGAAATCTCCCAACGGATATCTGAATATGAAGGAAAACATTTAGGCTTACTTATCATTATCCCCATTATCCTTCCCTTTCCAGGGATGAGTCAAAAAAAGATGATTTTAAATACAAGAATGTGCTGAAACATAAACGGGCAATGAAATAATGTCCCCATTTAAACTCTTTGTTTTGGTGTGCTTTTTTTTTTTAAGGTTTAACCTGTTTTTTGCCTGTAACGTAGAATGATGGTAAAGAATAATAATTTTTAAAAAAATGAGGCCCCAAGCCCAGGCCTGAGGCCACTCCACGCACCCTTTCCCCCTGGGCTCTTCAGCGGGCGAGGCCCCGCCCACTTGTCGGTGACGTCACTTCCGCTTCCTGCCGCTCTCGCGGCCATTTCTACGACTTCCGCGAGACTTGGCGGTAGAGCGGTGCGCTCCTTCTCTGACGCACGTCGGCGGCGCGTCCGGAGGAGAGGCGAGCGCGCGGGCCCGCAGCTATGGTGAGTGCGCGGGGTGCGTGCGCGGGAGGAAGTGCCGGGGAGCGGGCGACCCCCCGGGGGTTCGGGTCGCTCACCGCCCTGCGGGGGCTTAAAGCGTGCGAGGCTCCGGCCGCCGGGCCGGCGGGGCGGGACTGCAGCCCGGCAGTGGCGTAGCCGGGCCGTCCGGCCCCGGGTCTGAGCTCAGGCAGCCGTGCGGTCCCAGCAGCCGGGCTGGAGGGCAGAGCCCCGGACGCCTGAGGGCCCCACCCGTGGTGACCGGGGTGCAGCCGTCTGTGCGCGCCGCCCGAGGCCTCTGGTGAGCGGAGCGGGCAGGGTCCGACCCGGGAGAAAGGGAGCAGCCCACGTGGGAGAGAGGAGAAAGTTGGAGGCGGAAACTTGGCTCCACGTTTTGTATTTGGGCGACGCGGGGTCTGTAGAGGGTGGTGTGGGCTCCTTGGGTTCGGGTCCGCCTCCCCCACACACCCCACTGCCCAGCGCTGATGACCCAGGGAGGACCTGCGCCCCGGGCTCGCCGCGAGTTACACGTGCCGGGACCTCCCGAGCCTCTGCCGTTCGGGGCGGGGACTGGGGCGGATTCCCGAGTCCTGGCTGGGAGTTCCGCCCTCAAAGGCTCCTGCGAAGCTGTAGTCGCCGAAGTCCGAGGTCCTGGGAGCCCAGTTTGCAGCTGTCTGGTGCACAGGAGGCCACACTGGGGGAGCTAGTGGTGTGATCCCATTCACTTGTTGAGTTAACCCTTTAAAAAATGGAAAGGAGCCAAGACCGGTGTGGCTCAGTGGATGGAGCGTCGCCTGTGGACTGAAGGGTCCCAGGTTCGATTCTGATCAAGGGCATGTACCTTGGTTGCGGGCACATCCCCAGTAGGGGGCGTGCAGGAGGCGGCTGATCGATGTCTCTCATCCATGTTTCTAGCTCTTTGTCCCTCTCCCTTCCTCTGAAAGAAAATCAATAATATATATATATATATATATATATATATATATATATATGTATATATATATATATATGTATACACACACACACACATATATATGAAAAGGTAGTGCCCAGCCTGAGTGGCTCATTTAGTTGAGCGTCGTCCTGTGCACCAAAAGGTTTGGGTTTGATCCCCTGTGGGTGCACGGACGGAAAGCAACCCGCCACTCCCTACCCCCTTTCCTCTAAGTATGTGCTCCGATAGGATTAAATTTTTTATTTTGAAGGAATGTATAAGTACACGAAGAATTTCCGTTGCTATTTATTTATAACATAGGTGGTTTGGTTCTAAAGGTGAGCTGACCTTCTGTTATTGTTAACAGTTAAGAGGATTCCTCTTGGCTGGATGGTCAGGCTCCCCTTTTTTTCACTTGATGTTTGTTGAGAGTTGAGGATACTTAATTCCAGAGGTGGGTTGTTGGAAATCACAATGGGAATAACCTGACATTTTAAAAAGTAAAACTTTGAGGAATGATTGGAATTCAAGTGTGTTGGGTCCTTTATTGTTTAGGAGGTGATGATTGTTGTTGAGCGTTAGATTTTGACAGATATCCTTTCTCAGGGAGGCAACTAAAGAAAAAAGATATATCACTCCAAACTAGTAGAGGGGAAAATAGTGAAGAAAAATTAATAATTAGCCCTAAGGATGAATGAGATAGTGATGTGGGATGCATTTGGATTATATATATATATATATGTGTGTGTATATATATATACACACACTTATAAAAAGAATCACAGGGAAAACAAATGAAATGGTTAAACTGGTCAGGTGGGAATGAGGTGGGAGGAATGGAGTAGGGCAGAACCCACCCATTGGTTCCCTGGATGGGTTATTTTGAACCATATTCCAAAGACCTACTATTTTACCTTTTTGTATATATAGTATATAGTATATATCCACAAAATATTTAACAATGGCAATGCCACCGTAACATTTCAAAAATTAATGATTGCTTAATATTAAATAGCTAGTATTAAAATCAAAGTCTTTAAAATATATTTATTGATTTCAGAGAGGGAGGGAGAGGGCGATGAACATCAATGATGAATCATCAATCTGCTGCCTTCTGCAGACCCTCTACTGGGGATCGAGCCTTCCAACTGGGCATGTGCCCTGACTGGGAATCAATCCAGTGACTTCTGTATGCATGGGATGACACTTAACCCAGTGAGCCACACTGGATGGGCAATTATATCTTAATTTTGATTCAGTAAACTTAAAGATTGCCCCCATGTGACTCATATGGGAACCCTTTATAATCCATTTGCGGTGGTATTACCAAGCATTAAGCTGAAGAAAGGCAAGCTTAAAAGTATATGACCTTTAGTGTACATTTTTGGATTATGTAATTGTTACTTTTTGTTTGAATCCTAATTCAGTTTTTCTAAGATGGGATTGTGCTCCCAACTTTGAAAAACGGGGCAGTGTTATTGTGTTTGGGGGTGAGGAAGCAGGGAAGCTGGCCATTGTGTCTCAGTTGTCGGTTATTTTGTGACTTGTCTGGAACACCTTCTGGTTCATTTTCACTGATGCTTTGATTTCACCCCCATAGACTGAGGCTGATGTAAACCCGAAGGCCTACCCTCTCGCGGATGCCCACCTCACCAAAAAGCTATTGGACCTCGTCCAGCAGTCATGTAACTACAAGCAGCTTCGGAAAGGAGCCAATGAGGGTAAGGCAGCCAGGGTGTTCCAGGGAGGATGTAGAAGGCACCTGTCTCTGTGAGGAGTCCCTGGTCTACGTTTCCAATCTAGAAAGAGGGCCCGATAATCTTGATTGGGATCAGCGTTTTTACATTACTGTATTTTCTGGTGTTTAAGACGACTGGGCATATAAGACGAGCCCCAACTTTTCCAGTTAAAATATAGTTTGGGACATACTCACCCTATAAGATGAGACCCGGCATATAAAACGACCTCCGACTTTTGAGATTTTTCCTGGGTTAAAAAGTCATTTTATATGCCGGAAAATACGATAGATACTAAAGTTTAATGGACTTAGAATTGTTTTTAGATCCACCATTGTTAATGTTTTGTCACTACCTTCTAATGAGAATTTGAATTTGGGCCGTGTGGCTCTAGAGCCTCGTCTGGTGCCTTGTCTAGGACTTCATAAATGCAGAGTGGGGTCCGTGTGCTAGCGTTGGGCCACAGAGAAACAACCAGGAATAAGCATTTGAACGATGCTGTGTGGTGGTGTGTTTCCCGGGTGAGTGGCATGTGAGCTCGCCAGAAGTACTGACCGTGGCAAGTTGGGAAGGTAAAACTCACAGATCAGAGTTTGAGAAGTGCTGCCATCCTCTGCTTCATGCTGGCGGGGCTTGGGTGAAAGCTCTTCCAATCAACCAGGCGAGATGGTGGTGACTTGGACGTGTGGCACAGAGAGGAGAGGAGAGAAGTGGGCTGATCCAGCGTGTGCTCCCACAGAACCGTTTGAGGAAGGCATTAGGATAGCCTTTGGCAGTTAAATCCCTATCACTGCCCAAGGCCACTAAAGGCCAGAGACTTGCTTATGCGGGAGAGTTTTGCCCGGTTTTCTTGCATCTGTTTCTTCCCTTGGAACTTGCTTTGTGGCTTCCCTGCCCCAACCCCCCATCACCCATCGGCCTCCTGTCCTTCTCTCCGCAGCCACCAAAACCCTCAACAGAGGCATCTCGGAGTTCATTGTGATGGCTGCGGACGCGGAGCCTCTGGAGATCATCTTGCACCTCCCGCTGCTGTGCGAAGACAAGAACGTGCCCTACGTGTTCGTGCGCTCCAAGCAGGCGCTGGGGCGGGCCTGCGGGGTCTCCAGGCCGGTCATCGCCTGTTCTGTCACCATCAAAGAAGGCTCCCAGCTGAAGCAGCAGATCCAGTCCATTCAGCAGTCCATCGAAAGGCTCTTGGTCTAAAGCGATGGCCTCTTCCATGCTCTCTTGCCTCCTCCCCCTGGGGTTGTGTATCATATTGTCCGTGTTACCATGTAGGATTTCCAGCCACTTTTATTGTTATAAAATATTGTAGTAGTAAATCTTTTTATATTTTTGAATTATTTTTGCTTTGTCTTCTAGATTGTCATCCCCATCCCACTCCTGCCCTAAACTTCCTCTTCCACTTTCCCTCCCTTTTGAAAAATGAACTAAGCGCAGAACAGATGGAAGCAGAGTGGTGCCTGCATTCAAAGGCAGGAAAGAGCCAGGGTGGAGATCTGGTTCCAGCTCTGAGGCACTGACTCCCTTTTGTGTAAAGGGCATGGTGAAGTAGGCACCGCCCACTTGATCTCCCTTGTGGGTGGAATACAGAGTCATTCCATACATGATCTAGGGGATTAAGCATCATTTGGGAAGAAGTATGTATCCTGTGAGGTTGCTGTATGCCCAGTGTCATTTGTTAACGTACCCCTACCATTTGCTTTTGGTAATAATGATATGTCCATTTTCTCCCACTCTCCTCCTCCCTCCCAAAAAACACACAACCACCTCCCAATGATGTCCCTGAGGGTAGCAGGACAGCAGCATACTAGAAATGTGTGCTACAGCAATCCAAAACTGGCCTGGGCCAGGGAGACTGGAGCAGTTGACCCAGGTCTTACAGGAGTCTGGAGTGGCAAGAGAAAGTAGAGCCAACTGGTCTGGAATGAAGGATTCTGGGCAAGCCTTGGAGACCTGGAAGCTACAACAGAGGTGATGGAATTCAAGGACACATCCTTTCTGGTGAACAGATTTCTTCAGTGGACACTTGCCTTCAGCTCTGGGAGCCTTGACCGTCACATTTCTTGTCCTGCCACGATGTGGATCAGATGTCCATGTGTTCTTGATCACGTCGGAAGGACAGTGCTAATGTGTCATGAGAGTCCTAGTAAAAAATATATTCATACTACAACTTAAAGGAAAAGTGTGATTCTTGGTAGGTATCCAGCTAATACTTAAAGAACTGGTTAGCATCATTAGTATGATTTTAGCTGCTCAAACTTTCCAAGAAGCTGGGCTGGGCAAAAGTCATCGCTGCCTGCCAGCTGATTTCTAGTAGTTCAAAATTGGGGGCTGGCTAATCCTTGTGACAGAGGCTGCCTGGATGTTGTGGGTTTTTAACAGCATCCCTGGCCTTGACCCACTAGATGTGAATGGTGATTTAACTCTTCCATCCAGACACTGCCAAATGTTCCCTGGTGGCAAAGTCACTCCTGGTTGAGAATCACTTGCAAACTTGGGGTTCCTAGTAGCCCGAGTGGGGGATTGGGATTGGTGACTGGAATCACTGCCACGTCATCTGCCTTTTTTTTTTTAATCAAAGGGGAAGTAACCCGAGAGCTTGCCACCTCAGCTTGAATCTTGTAATAGTCAAATTAATGAGGACAGGTTTTATTTGGTTTCCTCTTGGCCAGCATGGCCCAGTGTACCCACTCCAGTAAGAAGCAAACCTGGAAACCATCCTATTGCGTGCCTGCTGGCCAGTCTCCCTCCCTTCCCAGCTGGCTCCAGTGTTTATACACACTGCCCCCAGCATTTTTCTGTTTGTGGATGGTGAAGTGTGAGGCGGTTCTTACTTTCTTGCACTTTTTGTCATGTGTCTTTAAAGTCATGCTCTAAAGGACTGGAATAGTTTGGGGCAGAGGGAACTAAGAAATCCAACCTCCACCTAAATGGAAACTAAGGCCTACCATTAGAGCCCTAAGCAGTGGGCTCCTGGGATTTCATTCCTGGGGGCTGGTCTACACTGTGTCAGCTCCCTTGTAGGCCTTCAAAGGGCAGGTGTCAGGGTGTGGTCACCTGCAATAACCCGCGGCTCTTTCCTGCTCCCGATGGCTGGCCTCTGCCCTGTGTCTGCTCACCGAGTGTATCTTCGCTCAGTGCTTCCTCTCTGGTATCTGGAACACCTCCTAACCTCCTCAAATTTTGAACTTGGTGTTCCTTTGCCCCACTGGCGGCTTTCCCCTCATTCCAGTCATTCCAATGTCACTTCTTTAGGGCCTTTCCCAGCTCCCCCGCCTCGTGTGGCCTCTCCTGCGGCAGTGACATTCTATTTAACCTGTCCTAACTAGTGGCAGATGGCTTTCTGATGACGGTGCAGAGCCAGAACTTAGCACCTGCAGCAGCACCCTCAGAGGGACTCCAATGTGGAGAATGGACAGTTCCTCAAGCTGAGACATGAGAACCAGGAAATCTGTCCTTCCCGTCCAGCCATTGGGAAGTAGGTTGGACATTCTTGCCTGCACTGTTCATTTTATTTTGGAGAGAGAATCCAATGGCTTTCCCTAGGTCTCAAGGGGCCCTGGTGAACACAGGTCAGGAACTTCTGTTTCAGAACAAGTTCCTAAAACTAGTTTCTGAAGAGGACCTATGATTAAGGAATATTTTTACACATAACGATGATGATCCTGTGGAAAAATTATTCATTTGTAGTATTGTTAAGGACTAAACATACATTTCCATTACCTTCGATCCCAAATTGATATTTATAAAGCTCAGAGCAAAGAACCCCAAACTGAAAATCTCTCACATGAGTAATTTGACCCTCCTACACTCTCATGAGGCTCATTCTAATCCTAGAAAACATAGGCCCTACAAACTGAATCTCAAGCCATCATCAGAGGACACACATTCTTCCAGATGTTTTCCCTCTCTCCAGCTAATTTTTCAAAAGCAATAGCAGAGAGCAGGAAAGAGGGAAGATGGAGGAGGGATGGTGTGGGGGAAAGACCTCCCTTTTCCTTTCCTACTACTAGGATCTCTCCTCATCTTGAACTTCTTTTACTACAGCTCCCCTGAAAAATAACTGATTTCACTTACACTGGAACCCAAATTCTTGGGGCAACAGAAACTATCTTCATATACTTGAATGTCACATTAAAAGGAATGCAACACGGGAGGTGGGGTTGTGCCATCTACCCAGGAAGCAAAAGGTGACAGTATCAGAAATGTCCCTTCTGAAATCTGGCCTTTAGTCCTAATATGACACAATTAAAGGAAGAGAGCCGAGGACAGACCTTGCTGGGGCTTGTCATTCCTGAAATCTGTTCATCTGTCCATCATCACAGTGTCCCTACCTTCAATGGCCCTCATTTTGTTCCCATTGTGGTGATGTGAGAAAATTAAGCCAATAGCAAGTGACCTTTGGATGCGAGACACGTATACAGTACAAAATTAGGGCTCTATTCAGACAAAATAAGGCACCACAAAGTGGGAGGATTACTTTGCCTCCTTACCAACAGGAAGACTCATAAATGAAAAGTTCTGGCTTCTGCCAGGCAGCCTGGCTACAGAATGGAAGGTGGCGGAGGCAGGGTCTCTGTCAGTCACTCCTGGAAGTGCTTGGCGAGCGCATCCAGCAGCTCCTGCTTCTTCATCCCGCCCTTCAGTCCATACAGCCTGCAGGCTTCCTTCAACACGGGCACGGTGAGCTTCCCCAGCGTGCCCTTGCTGACATGGGCCTTCAGCTCTTCTTCCGATAACTCCATCTTGGGCCTTTTGCTTCCAGCACCTTCATCATCTGGGGGGAAAGGTCAGGAGGGAGTGATTGGGAAAGGCTACCGGTGGCATCCCAACTACACGCATAGGACTGTCACATGATCCTGACGGCAGGTAGACATTTTCCGTAAGCCATGATGCCCACTTACAACACTCTGGGGAGATAGCGTCTTGATAAGGCAGCTTCATTTAAGCATAAAATCAAAACTACCAACCTATGAAGGTGATAAGAGTACTCTGAGCGCCATCAGTTTACCCAAACTGGTCTCACTCTAACTGACCAAGTCATTCATTCCCTCCCTCTCCTTCCAAAAGCTTTTCCAGAGCACAGAGTAAGTACCAAAGTACTGCTGGATGATAAGAATGTGCAGGCTGAGCGAGATAATAAAGTACGTACATCACTAGTGCGTGTTCCCACGGAATAGGAAGAGCTATATTCCCAAGCACTAGAGGCGCTTCTGATGCGAAAAGGGTAAAGCACCACTGTCACACCTATCCTAAAAAGTCCAAGAAAACTACATTTCACTCAGAATTGGGAGAATTGCACATCAAAACTGGATATGATTTCCCCTCTTGTTTTTTGTGAAAATTAAAAAAGTATATAAAGTCCAGGATTGGTGAGAGTGTAGGGAAACACACCCATCCCTTATTGGACAGGATATAAACTCTCACTTTTCAGAGGCAAACTGGCAATTCTTATCAAAACTTGAAATGTTTAAACCCTGAACCAGCAATTACAAGGCTAAGAATTTATCCTGCAGATCTGCTCATACAAGCACACGATGGTGGTCCATGTTCACTGTAGCACATCCATCAATAAAGGGCTGGCAGCCGAGACCGGTTTGGCTCAGTGGATAGAGCGTCAGCCTGCGGACTGAAAGGTCCCAGGTTCGATCCCGGTCAAGGGCATGTACCTTGGTTGCGGGCGCATCCCCAGTAGGGGACGTGCAGGAGGCGTCTGATCGATGTCTCTCTCTCATCGATGTTTCTGACTTTCTATCCCTCTCCCTTCCTCTCTGTAAAAAATCAATAAAATATATTTAAAATAAATAAATAAATAAAATAAAGGGCCAGCAGAAACAGGTTTGGCTCAGTGGATAGAGCGTCGGCCTACGGACTGAAGGGTCCCAGGTTCAATTTCGGTCAAGGACATGTATCTTAGTTGTGGGCACATCCCCAGTAGGGGACTTGCAGGAGGTAGCTGATCAATGTTTCTCTCTCGATATTTCTCTCTATCCCTCTTTCTTCCTCTCTGTAAAAAATAAATAAAATATATTTAAATAAATAAATAAATAAATAAATAAATAAATAAAGGGCTGATTGAATAACACATCTAGCCAAGGAAGCACTATATAGCCTTATTATATATATATATATTTTATATTTTCCCCCCACTGATTTTCTAAAATATATTTTTATTGGTTTGGGAGAAGGTAGAGGGACAGAGAGATAGAAACATCAATGGTGAGAGAGAATTGTTGACCAGCTGCTGCCTGCATGCCCTCTCCTGGGGATGGAGCCCACAACCTGAGCACGTTCCCTGACTCAGAATCAGTTGTGACCTACTGGTTCACAGGTCGATGCTCAACCACTGAGCCATGCTGGCTGAGCTCCCTCATTGATTTTGAGAGAGAGTGGAAAGGTAGGAGTGGGGGGAGAGAGAAAGAGAAATGTTGATGTGAGAAAGACATTAACTGGTTGCCTTCTGCAAGTACCCCAACTGGGGCTAGGGATCGAACCTGCAACCCAGGCTTGTGCCCTTGACTGGGAATTGAACCTGAAATGCTTTGGTGTGTGGGCTGACACTCTAACCACTTAGAAACACCGGCCAGGGCTGGAGTCTTATTTTGTTAAATGAGGTAGATAAGTAAGTATGGGTAAAAATAACTGTTCAACATATGCAGCTGAGTAACACAATAGACTAGAAACAATGTGGATATTATTCCACGTATGCTGAAACATGCCTTTGCATATGTAATATGTAGGTGTGCATAGAAATTTCGGGAGGGTCATTATCCTCTGCGGTAGGAACATCAAGACAACTTCTGGAAATGACCCCCGGGATGTCCACCCCCAGCTCTCACCTTGTTTCCGCTTGGGAACTTTCCCCTCAGGGTTGTAATCTGGTGGGTAGACCAGCTCCTTAAACTCATCCACGAGGGAACCCAGTCTTTCATCCATTGCTTCAACCTTCGGCACTAGAGAAGCAAAACAGGAAAAGTGGCCTGCGAGTCACAAACCTGGCTTCCGGTAAGCAGGTAACGGGGCTGAGGGAGGTCGTGGAAGGAAGGGTCCACAAGCAGGCAGCTGACCTGGCCATGAAACATTCAACTAATTTTGTCTGAGATTTACCAAGTACCTCTACCAACTGCATTCAATGAGCACTTACTAAGCACCCTTCTAAGCTCTGTTAACCTGTGAAGTAGGTAAAATGGCCACCTATTTTACAGAGGAGGAAACAGAGAGGTTAAATAACTTTCCTGAGGTCAAACAGCAGGAAGAATTGAGAACTGGGCTGGATTCTGGGGGTTCAAACCAGTCTACAAGTCTAGGCTCTCAGCAGGCTTACAGTGGAGTCAGGGTAAGGAGGTGGTAAAAACAGATGCACCACAGCTGGGCAATGCCATGAAGAGCCTGTACAGGGCACACTGGACCCCGAGTAGAGGGTGGGGGTCAAGAAAGGCTTTCGGGAAAGCTGATTGTTCTTCCTCAGGCAGATACCTTATTCCAAGCAGCAAAAGGCACTGGGGTGAGAGACAGCAGGTAATATACAGCCTGAAGAGAGGGTGGGAGGAGGGCAGGACCAGCAAGGAGGCTGGAAAAGCAGGCACAGTGAGGTAACAGAAACCTCAAAAGCCTGCCCAGGACCTAAAACCATCACAAGAACAGTGGGAAACACTGAAGAGCTGTGAGCAGGGGAGCGCCAGGGTCAGATCGGCATTTTAGAAAGATCCCCTGATAGCTGTGTGGAGCATGAACTGAAGGCAGAGAAGGCAGAAGGTTGATGCAGTGTGTGTAGGGGTGGGGCGGGGCATGGGATTGGACCATAAACTTGAAAAGGGATAGAACTGACAAGACCTAGTGACAGAATGAGGTGTGGAGGCAGACAGGGGGAGTGGTTGGGGTACCCAGAGCATTACCCAAGGCAAATAGAGTGCCTACCTCACCATTCTGAGGACTGAATGAGTGAGCACATAGGATAGTACTGGCACAGTAAACGCTCAATAAATGGTATAGGATTTTTTTTTTTTTTTTTTAAACCATCATGTAGTCGAGGGATGGCCTAGTTCAGAGGCAGGTTTCAGAAGCCTGGCACTTTCTACTCCTCTCACATCTAAGCTAGTCCATCTAAGCTAGTCCAGGACATCAGACAGAGACGAGGTTAAGTCTCAAGAGGGTGCTCAGTCATGGCCTTCTTACAGGTCAGATCTTCTGCTTGCTCGGGCTCCGTCAAATCCAAAGCCAAGGCCTCCAGGTTCCTGAAGTGCTGCTGCAGCACAGGGTTCTCAAAGCTGTCACTTCTGTGAAAATAATCATAATGGGAACAAGCGAATTTTAAAATAAAAATGTAAACATTTAAAAAATAATAAAACTCAATTAACCTAACTCGGTGCAGGTCCCGGGTCAGCGGAGAAAACATATGCTCAGGCGAGGATTGGTAAAAAGAGACTTTCAACTCAGGGGGCCGTTCCGGAAGCCGGTGCTGGACCCACCACCCACCTGTATTTGAAGCGGAGCTTCTGCACAATGGCTTTCATCTTGTCCACCTGCTCCGGGTTTGCCACGGCCTGTTCAGGAGAGGGCACCTTCCGTTTGTCATCAGCATAGGGTAAGAAGACAAGGTGGAAGCCTGAAGGAAAGAGGCAAGGTTTCAGAGAGCTGACTTAACAAAAGGTTTCAGTGACGGAGTTGTCATTTGCCCCTCACCTCCAAATCCACCCGTCTTTTTTTTTTTTTTTTTTTTTAAAGAGAGAGAGAAAGACATCGATTTGTTATCCTATCTATCAGCTGATTCCTCTTTGTGACCTGACCAGGGGTTGAACCCATAACCCTGGTGCATCAAGAGGACACTCTCGCCGAAACCGGTTTGGCTCAGTGGAGAGAGCGTCGGCCTGCAGACTAAAAGGTCCCAGGTTCGATTCCGGTCAAGAGCATGTATCCTGGTTGTGGGCACATCCCCTGTAGGGGGCGTGCAGGAGGCGGCTGATCGATGTCTCTCTCTCATCGATGTTTCTAACTCTCTATCCCTCTCTTCCTGTAAAAAATCAATAAAATATATTAAAAAAAAAAAAAAAGAGGACGCTCTCACCAAGTGAGCTAGCTGGCCAGGGCCACATTCACCCTTCTGTGTCCTGTGACAATGGGGCTGCGACCCTGCCAGCCCATTATAATTTCTGATATCATGTGCCTTACACACTTCCTCAAGAGGGCAACCCCAAGGCAGGCGTGCTCCTCCCATCTACTTCCTGCTTCTCACTGCCAGGGCTCTGTACCTGGGAGCAGCACTGGGCCCTCCTCCAACCTTTCTGATACACCAGAGCCAGCTGGACAGTGCCGCTCCCTAAGGACTAAGTCCCAGCTCCATGAGCCCCTCTTATTTCCTCCCCTCCACCACAGGGAAGAGGGGAGGGCAATCAGGCTGATCTGGTTCCAGGCACTGGCTGGTTCTAGAAAGACTGAAAAATCTGGAGACTGGAACCAAGCTGTTGCCCTGGGAAGTGCCCTGGCAGGCAATGCCAATAGCACTGGGCAAGAGGGAGGAGCAAGTCCCCTCGCTCTCCTCTGCTCTGTTATCTCCTTTTAGCACCTGCTCTCGACAGAGCCTCACACACAGCCAGCTGGAAGAGGAGAAACTGGGCTGCCCAGCCAGTGTGGTTCAGTGGTTATGCATCACTCCATAAACCAAGAGGTCAGTTTGAATCATGGTCAAGGCACATGCCAGGTTATGGACTCGATACCCAATAGGGGCGTGCAGGAGACAGCCAGTCGATGTTCCTTCCTCATCATTGATGTTCCTTTTTCTTTCCTTTTTTTTTAATTTCAGAGAGGAAGAGAAAGATTGAAACATCAATGATGAGACAGAATCATTGATCGGATGCCTCCTGCATGTCGCCCACTGGGGATGGAGCCCAAAACCCGAGCAGGTGCCCTGACCAGGAATGGAACCTCCTGGTCTATAGGTCGATGCTCAACAACTGAGCCACTCCAGCAGGCTCTCATCTTTGATGTATCTCTCTCCCTTCCTCTCTTTCTAAAAATCAATATAAAACTTTTTTTAAAGGGGAAATTGGGTTTGGAGATTCTATGCCTCAGAACAATAAAGGGTGATTTGGAGCAGAGAGAGAAAAGCTTAATAACTGACACCCAAAGCTATTTCTGACAGCTATGTTCAGAGTTACTTTATGAAGTCAGTATTAGCATGGTTAAAGACGAAGACCACCATCTGTAGGCTTCTCTGCACTAGGCACTTGTATGTTTATTAACTTATTTCAAATGTGAGACAACCTTGAAAGAAAGGTGTTCCAGAAGTCTCATCTTTGCAGATAAGGAGTATAGGAGGAATTGTGACATTACTTGCCCAACCTGGCCAGCTAACGAGTGGCAGAGGTGGGCCTACAGCCAAAGAAAGTAGGTACACAGCGTAAGATAAAGTCAAGTCTGACTTCAGAACTCACGGTCCTTGCACCAGACCCCACTGCCTAGGTGTTTCCAGAAGGTAAACCAGACATGAACCTTGCAAGGGTGCCAAACAATGGCTCTGAGTAAAGAAAGGTGCCACAGCCAGACCCCATGGGCTTGCGTCAGCAGCCTGCGAACAATCCCTGTACAGTCGGCCCTCAGTGCTGGCTGCAGAGCTGCCTTGTTTTGTTTTTGTTTTTTTAATCAATATCTTATTGATTTTTTACAGAGAGGAAGGGAGAGGGATAGAGAGTTAGAAACATCGATAAGAGAGACATTGGATCAGCTGCCTCTTGCATGCCCCCTACTGGGGATGTGCCCACAACCAAGGTACATACCCTTGATCGGAACTGAACCTGGGACCTTTCAGTCTGCAGACCGACGCTCTATCCACTGGGCCAAACCAGTTTCGGCCAGAGTTGCCGTGTTGACAGTACGTGCTGTGCACTGTGCAACCATATTTGCTTTCTGGGCCCCTCATCAGGCTCACCTGTGAAACCTTAAAAACACACACTTCCCAGGCCCGTTCCTGGCGACTCTGGGACGGCGGTTCCGTGAGGGATTCCAAAGCCTGACGAGGTTCAGAGCCCGGAAAATCTCTCCGCCACGTACCTGGGGGAGTCACCTGAATTTTCTGGTCATCCAGCTCCTCTTCCTGGGGCATCAAGGCCACAAAATAAGGGGGGATGTTCTGGCGGGGGGTGTATCTGCACACTGCCACGACTTCCTTCTCCAGACACTTGGTGAGGAGAGCACTGAACAGCGTTGAGCTCCCTGCAAAACAAACAGCCCTTTATGGTAATTTTTCTCCCACTTTCGTCAAAGGGTTTATGATCCTCCCACAGGTAAGGGGAGATGGATCCAGAGCTGAGGGGAAAGGAAGGAGAATGGATGCCTCAGATGTGAATTATGAATGTCAGTTCACTTTTACTTTCTTTAGGTTAACGACATAGCCCCGGTTATTAATGAAAATCCATCAGTCAAATCAGGGGGTTCATTAGCTATGGCACAGAAGACTATAGGTGTGGACAGTAAAATAAACCCAATGCCTGAGTTAATACAATCTTTAATTGCCAACATTAGGGGAAAAGTTTGTTTTGTGGTGTGTTTTTTTCAAACTATTTGATGCCTCAAAGAAGGAAGTTTTTAAAATGCTAATTCCATACCCCCTCCTGGACATTTAATGCATATTGGCATAATACAGGTCCTACAGAAGCTTCTTTTAGTTTAGTCACATATTTCCAAAATTTATTCGCACATGAAACACTTTCAAAATACCTCAGTAAGCCCAGCTGATGGGGCTCCATGGTTGAGCTTCAACCCAGGAGCCAAGAGATCATCGGTTCAATTCCTGGTCAGGGAATATGCCCGGTTGCGGGCTCGATCCCCAGGAGAGGGCATGCAGGAGGCAGCTAATCAATGATTCTCATCATTGATGTTTCTCTCTCTCTCCCTCTCCCTTCCTCTTTGAAATCAATAAAAATCTATTTAAATTGTATGCTTAACTACCCCAGGAATACACTCTATAGTTTCCAATCAGCACCTCTTTAGAAATGCGGCTCAGCAAGTTGCTTTCTGTGCTCCTCACTCATTTTCCCTGGGTCCGTGCTGCTTACCGTTCACCAGGGACTCCTCGGGGTACACGAACAGGGAGGGCCTCAGGTGATGGTGCTTCTTCAGCATGAGCGAGGGCTTGAAACCGATGAGAACCAAACCTGGTTCGTCAAACCGTTTCAGCTGCTCCGTCTCCTCTTTCTCCAGCACAATCTGACGACTCCCGTACATCTACAGGTGGGAAACACGGAGGGCACATCGACAGGCTGTGGGAGATTCTAAAGAGTCGCCACCTGACACCAGCAGGTCAAAACCAACTTTCTTCTGAGGAGCAGGAGTGTGGCTCACCAGGGACACGGTCCCCCTCCCGCAAGAAATTAACATGTACCGAGTGCCCGGCAGGCCCTTTACGTTTGCCATCCGACGTACCCTGTGATAATCCTTGGTGGGAGATGTTAAAGCTGTTTTACAAATAAGGGAACCGAGGCTCAACGGCTGGTAACTTGCTCCAATTATACAACTGAATTAAGCTTCCCCCCAGCTCTGCCTGGTGCCAAAGACCATGCTCTTCAAGCACCGATTCTCTCCCTCATTTACCTGGACTGAGCGCTCATCCCTGACGCATAAAGGGTGTTCGAACCACACATATTTATTGAGAGGACTCAAGTCAGGTAGGTTGCGGGTCTCAGGCAGTGTGGGAGACAGATACACGCACACTTTAATGTTTATAGTATTTTGATCCTAGATTTGGGATTAGCTACGGAAGCTAATAACAATCAAAGTTGGGTTTTCTGGAAAGACAGAGCCCTTGAGGTTTTCTTTAGGGACATTGGATCAAGAAATTCAGGCCTGGCCAACGGAGCCACACCAACCAGGCAAGAACTAAAGTTTACACTGATGTCTCTCCTTCAAACACTGGCTCTAACTCTCTAGCTCTCATGGTACCTCTGATCTAGATGCCACGTTTCAAAGAGCAATGATTTTAACGTGGCTAGAAGAGCACATGGAAGTATCTGGTGAGGCTGATCACTGTCTCCCCTCCCGTTAGCTCCTCAGTGAGACACTCAGTCAGTAGGCAGGCCTACCTGGGATCGCTTGGTGTCACTTGGCAGAAGCAAACTGCCTGTATTTACGTTGAATGTCCGCGTCTTGGTTTTCACTGGTTCATTTGTTTCCCGATAAAGCCTAATTGGAGGAGGCTTGAAAGCCTTCTGGACCATGTTATAAATGCCGACAGTGAATGCTATGTCTTTGCTGAGCTTAAATTTCAACCTGGAGGACAGAAAAATAAAAAAGCATAGGCTAAAAGGTTACTTTCCTATCTAAATTCCAAAGTGGCACCCAAGACTTAAATTGTTTCATTCTCTCTTATATTCTAAATGAGCTCTTAGAATATAAGTATTTTATTTATTTATATCTATATTTTTATTGATTTCAAAGAGGAATGGAAAGGGAAAGAGACAGAATCATCAATGATGAGAATCATTGTTTGGCTGCCTCCTACACAGCTGGGGGTGGAGCCCACAACCTGGGCATGTGCCCTTGACCGGAATCGAACTCGGGACCCTTCAGTCCACAGGCTGACGATCTGTCCACTGAGCCAAACCAGCTAGGGCTAAATATAACTCATTATAATAATACAATGGAGTTTGTTGTATTACTATATCAGGGTTTATGCCACAGAAACTAGTTTCAGAATATATTAACTGTGTAAAATAACAACAAAGAATATACTGCCCAATCTATGTGCCTCAGTGGTTGAGCATTGGCCCATGAGCCAAGAGGTCGCAATTCGATTCCAGGTCAGGGCACATTCCTAGGTTGCTCCATCCTCAGTGGAAAGCCTGCAGGAGGCAACTGATTGATGATTCTCATCATTGATGTTTCTATCTCTCTCTCCCACTCCCTTCCTCTCTCTGAAATCCATTTTTTAAAAATAATTATTAAATAAGCTTATAAAAAAAAGTATGTACTGTAATAAAAATGATTACTTTTATTGAGCTCAGTACTATTCCAATCTCTTTACAGCTATTTATCGTCATAATAACCCTAAAGTACTGTGTTGATTATCCGTTGTTTCTGCTTATCTAGTACTCCTTCCCCCTTTTACAACAATGAAACCCCAATTTTTCATTGGGAACCACCCTTCCCCCACAGCAGATTTGGGGGGATGTTAATCAAAGTGCTAGGTCCTCCCCTGGTCAAGTTGTGGATATATTTGACCCAGACTCAAGCCATCACTCCTATTCTCTTGAGAGTCTGGGTTCTAAGCAGTGACCACAGAAGGACATGGAGGGAGGATTGCTTTCTGACAGGAGCAACTAGAAGACACTGTCATTAGTTCTTGCCACTCTGGTTCCTATGCTACCCACCCTGTTCAAATTTTGATTATACTGAAATTAATCAAGAGTCAGTTTCTATTGTTTGCCACCATAAACCTTATTATAGTCCTTTTTACAGATGAAAGCACTGAGGCTCAGAGATGTTATCTAACTTAAGGGCAGACAAATAACAAAAACTGGTGTTCAAACTCTGGGATGTCTGACTCAAAACTCATATCCATATCTATTATGATATATTGCTCCAGAATATTCATACCAACATCTTAAGAAGCAATAGGACCTCTAGAAATGTGTTCTAAAATAACGACAATGTGCAAAATATTTGCTACACGATATTGTAAAAAAGGCACAACACAAAAATCACCCATGTTACCCATTCTTTTCAAGCACACGTGCAACATTCTCTAGGACAGACCATATGCTTGGCCACAAAACAAGTCTAAATACATCCAAAAAGACTGAAACCATATAATGTGTGTTCTTTAACCAAAATGGAACTAAGTTAGAGATCCACAATAGAAAAATTCTGGGAAAACCTCAAATATTTGGAAATTAAACAATATACTTCTAAAGAATACAGGAGGTCAAAGATAAAATTACAAGGAGATTTTAAAATTATTTTGAATTAAATGAAAGTGAAAATACAGCCCTAGCTGCTTTGACTCAGTGGACAGAGTATCGGCCTGCGGACTAAAGCATCCCAGGTTCGATTCCACTCAAGGGCACATGCCGAGGGTCCAGGCTTGATTCCCAAAGAGGGTGTGCAGGAGTTAGCCAAGCAATGACTTTTACCAAGCAATACGTGTTATTAATGGGTAGGTTTCAATCTATTTCAAAGTTTGTCATTAAAGATTAAATAAGTTAATTAATATATTCACAAAGAATTTTTAAAGACAATGCCTGGAATCCAATAAATATTCTATAAAGTAATTTTATTATTTGGTTATAGCAAGAACAATTGTAATCATTTTCTAGGTCTTTGGCCTACTAGACTAAATGTTACCGTGTAGTTGGAAGCTGTGAAGATTAGGCAATTATAGCACACTGTGTGTAAAGAGGTAAAGGGTGGTATATGACAGTGGTCGGCAAACTCATTAGTCAACAGAGTGGCAAACCGCGGCTCGGAAATCAATGCTGGCCAGGGCAGGGGCTGTGTTATTGTGAAAAAATATCCCAGCTCTTTCAAGGGGAGAAAAGCAAATACCTTACGCTCTCCTACAATCAAGCAAGTCTTTTAGAGCAGCGGTTGCCAACCTTTTGGAGCTCACGGACCACCAGTGGCTGGCGACCACTGTTTTAGAGGCACACGGTGCGTTAAGTACCCAGGGAGATCAGAGCTAGGCATTACTGTGCTGAGAGGACTATGGGCAGTGGCGCAGGCTCAGTGCCCACCTGCTGAGCGGGCGCTTCTTGGTCTCCTTGGCGCGGACCTTCCGCAGCAGGTCCTCCAGCTTGCTGGACTCCTGGAAGTGAACGCCCAGGTCCTCGTCCTCCGCGGTGCTGATGATGTCTCTGTAGAACACGGATATGTCAAAGCCTCCCCGCTTCCGCAGGTGCATCAGGTCCACAAAGATACCTGGGCCGGGACAGACAAGGCGAGGGGAAACGGTTTTCAGCAAGACATTTTTCCGTCCAGTTCAAACACGCTTTTTAAAGATCCCTACGAGCCTGGCTAGTGTGGCTCAATAGTTGAGCATGGACCTGTGAACCAGGAGGCCACGGTTCGATTCCTGGTCAGATTTGAGGGCTCAATTCCCGGGAGGGGGGTGTGAGGGAAGCAGCTGGTCAATGTTTCTAATTCTCTATTCCTCTCCCTTTCTCTCTGTGAATAATAAAATATATTTTAAAAAAAAAGCAGCAGCAGCAGCAGCAGCAGCAATAAAATTAAGTGCGAGTTTAAAAGAACGGGGGAGATGCCGACCTGTGTCACGGAGATCCCCAGCTTTGGTCCTGGCCCGGCTGGCTTTGGCACTGTCGTTGCCATGGGGGTCATCTTCGTTGGTGAACAGCATGATCCTCTTATGGCTCATCTTGACCTGGACATCGCTAAAGAGGTTGGCACAGACCCACAGCACTTCACTGAGCGAGTAGTCACATCCACAGCCAATCAGGTCTTGGAAATGTTTCTTCCCCTGCTGCCCTTTAAACTGCGCAAGCTCTAACACTCGCTTAGCACCTGATCAGAGACAGGGAGTCAAACGGGCAGAAAAGTCAGTGTCATGGAAGGGTCTAAGGTCCATCTGTCACCAAGCTGTTTAACCCATTCAGCAGAAGTCCACATCCTGCTGAAACCGGTTTGGCTCAGTGGACAGAGCTTCGGCCTGCGGACTGAAAGGTCCCAGGTTCGATTCCAGTCAAGGGCATGTATCTTGGTTATGGGCACATCCCCAATAGGGGGCGTGCAGAAGGCAGCTAATCGATGTCTCTCTCCCATCGATGTTTCTAACTCCAACCCTCTCCCTTCCTCTCTGTAAAAAGTCAATAAAATATATATTTTTTTAAAAAGTCCACATCCTAATAAGAGCCCCTAGTGCAGGAGAGCATACTCTTAGTCAAGGTGCCATCTGCTCCCTTCTCCTCACTGCTTTGCTCAGGGAAAACGTGGGAGGGAAAAGGCAATCTTAGAAAACACTGACCTGGATTATCCAGCTCCTGTAAGACGTAAATATTTTTGAAATTCACTGAGTTTTTGTCCTTCTTGGTACCATAGAACACCACTGCCAAGAGATCTCGATCACTGCTTATGATTTTACTGGTGTACACACTCTGGATACACTGGAAAAATAAAAACAAAAATTCAATTAACGTTTAACTACTTACCACCACACTTAAACTCCTTAAGTGCCTGGCACATAGTAGGTACTCGATATATACTTGCTGAATGTATACATGGCATTAGAATAAGGTATGACCTCTACCTTCAGGAAATTCATGAATCAGTGAGAGTGATGGGCAGAGGTATTACACTATTATAAAAAGCAGAGTGCAGTAAGTATATAGTAAAAGTATAAGCAGTCCTTCCCATAAGAAGTCAGAAACTTGAAACCTGTATATACTCAGGGAGAAAGCTGCTATATGGGAAAAGCCCAGTAATGGAATCAGAAAACCTGGATATTAGTCTCACTGATGTCACACTGGCTGGGTTTTGGTCAGGCCACTTGATCTTTCCTCAAGCAGCTTGATACTAAGAAACAGGATTTACATTTATAAAATAATTACGTGTATAAAAGGGTTAAGCTAACAATAAGTATATGTGACCTGAAAAAAAGTCCTTCCTCTAATTACTAACAGCATTTTCTAAAATACAATTTGCTTAATTACACAATTAAAAACATCAGTATACCCCTAACTGGTTTGGCTCAGTAGATAGAGCATCCGCCTACAGACTGAAGGGTATCAGGTTCGATTCTGGTCAAGGGCACGTGCCTGGGTTGTGAGCTCCATCCCCAGGAGGGGATGTGCAAGAGGCAGCTAATCCATGATTCTCTCTCATCATTGATGTTTCTATCTCCCTCCTCCTTTCCCTTCCTCTCTAAAATCAATAAAAATATATTTAAAAATAAAAATAAAATAAAAAACATCAATATACCAGGAGAGGTCTAGCTACCTATTGAACTAATGTCTGGTAAATCCGTGTCTCTGAAGAGCTGGTCTGTCCCAGCAGCCTAGTTAATTCTGGGGACACCGACAAAATGAAGTTTCTGAATCTGTAAAGCTGAGGAGTAAACCAGGATGGTCACCCCTCCACGTCCTGCCTGAGCGTCTCAGCAGCCTTCCTCCATGGCAATTCTCTCGTTAAACGCAGAACTTACAGTATGTTACTCGTTGACAATAATCTGCATGGCAATTAGTCATTTCTACAAACACTTCCTTCTATCTTTTGAGCAGTCTATAAATACTTAGAAAAATTTGGTGAGGCCTTCTTTTAGAGTCTAGAAAATAAAAACACACACAAAAGAAAACATCGCATTACAGAAAACTTTTTTTCATTGCTTCTCATCAAATACACTATGCTCATCTGTGAATGTCTCACTTATTTGCTACATACAACTACATTGTCTTCAAGGGTGCCTCTGAAGAAAACTACATGGAGAACTGTTAGTGTGTCTTTCTGGGGAGAAGACACATAGTTTTCATCACACTGTAAAGAGAGGACTGTGATCCCAAAAAGGATAAAGCTGTGCTCCGCCAAGAGTGACCTCCAAACCAGCAACATCAGCATCACCTGGGAACTTGCTGGAACTGCCAGTTCTTAGTCCCGGCTCTCGACCTACAGACTCTGGGGAAAAGCCCCGCAGGCCGTGTTAACAAGCCCCTGCAGGTGACTGATGCAGGTTAGCGTTTGAAACCACCGCTTTGAAGTTAAGGATTGATTTTCATTAATTCTGTTTTGAGAGGCCAACCTATTCTGATCTGCCAACTGCAAGAACTGTCTGGATACAGATTAGAACATGAGAAGCTTGTTTGGTGCCAAACTCTAAAAATATGAAACCTGAGATATACAGTAAGTTCAGAAATTCCTTTCTATAAATAGTGAGTGACCTTTTTAATTGAGGTGTAATTCAAATTCGCAATGTTGCGTAACCACCACCTCTATCTAGTTCCAAAATATTTCCACCAGCTCCTCAGCCAACGCCAGACCCATCACACCATTGCTCCCCATTCCGCCCTCACCTCTGCCCCTAGGAACGACCAACCTGAATCCTCCATGGATTATTCTGCATTTCATTTGTCTGGCTCCTTTCACTTGGTATGTTTTCCATGTTCATTCACCTTGTGACATGTATCCGTTTTTTCCATTTCTTTTTATGTCTGAGTAATATTTATGTTTATCCACTTCAAAATGTTTTGGAATGAGACAGAAGTGGTGGTTACACAACACTGTGAATGACTAAATACCTTTGACCTGTACACTTTAGAAAGGTTTATTTTGTTATGTGAATTATACCTCATTCTAAATATATTTTTTATTGATTTTTTTACAGAGAGGAAGGGGGAGGGATAGGGTTAGAAACATCGATGAGAGAGAGACATCGATCAGCTGCCTCTTGCATGCCCCCTACTGGGGATGTGCCTGAAACCAAGGTACATGCCCTTGACCAGAATGGAACCCGGGACTTTTCAGTTCACAGACCAATGCTCTATCCACTGAGCCAAACCGGTTTTGGCTACACCTCATTTTAAAAAACTAAACTAGCCCTGGCCAGGTGCTTGGTTGGTTGGAACATCATCCTATAAGGTTGCTGTTTCCTGCCCAGGGCACATGGGCAGGGGGCAGCCATCAAAGGGTCACTCTCACTTCTATGTTTCTCTCTCCCTCTCTCTCTCTCTTCCCCTTATCCCCTCCCCCCCTTCCCTTCTCCATCTCTTTCTAAAAATCAATACAAATATTTTTTTAAGTTAAAAAAAAATTTTTAAACAAACTAATTCTCACAACTTGAGATGGAAGATACTAGTATTCTCTCCATTTCACAGATGAGAAAACAGATAACAAAAGGTTGAGCAACTCTGCAAACATTAAAAATCAGACAGTTTATTAAGTGGCAAAATCAGAATCTGAGTACGTGATTCTGTTGGGTATACACCTGGGAGAATTGCTGGGTCAGATTGTAATTCTACACTGAATTCTGAGGAACTGCCAAACTGTTTTCCGCAGCAGCTGATCCATTTCACATTCCCGCTATCAATGTATGATGCTTCCAGTTTCTCCACGTTCTTCTTATTTTCCTTTTTTTTTGTAATTATAGCCATCCTAGTGGGTGAGATATCTCATTGTGGTTTTGATCTGCATTTCTCTAATGACTAAAGATGTTCAGAACTTTCTCCTGTGTTTGTTGGCTATTTGCATATCTTTATAGACATGGATATTCAAGTCCTATGCCCATTTTTTAATTTTTTTTTTTGTCATTTTGTTGTAATAATCTGTTCCACCACAGGTAATACCCAACTTCCGAATATCACTTACAAGAGGACTCATTTCCATACAATCATTACTGAATGTCCTCTCTTCCCCTATGCTCCCTCTTCTACCACCAGGGCCAATGCCGAGGTGAGAGCAATGTATCCCTAGGGCCCAATGTATTCAAACCCAGACTAAAATGGGCCTGTTCTCCAGCATGGCCACACTTTCACACACAGCCACCCTGGGAGGCTAATTACCACCACTGACCACTCACAAACGAAATTTTCACACAGAGCCCATATTTTTAAAAGTAATGTTAATACTCTGGGGTTTTGTTTGTTTTAAATAAAAAGATGGTCTTACCTGGATGCTCATGTCAAAAGGAGTCATTTCATCTTCATCTTCTAACTTAAACATGGCCCTAGAAGCATCAACCAAAAAAATCAAACTATCTCTTCCCGAATATGTATATTCTCCTACAGGGGGGAAACAAAAAAAGGAAGGAAATGCTCGCCCTTGTGTTCATATTTATCATGTTTATTATTTATATAAAACAAATAGAGAAGAACCCACTAAACAGAAGTACAGCCTGATTAATTATTATAAGACTAGAGGCCCAGTGCACAAATTTGTGCACAGGTGGGGTCTGGCTGGTCCACCTCCATCAAGGCTATCAGGCCAAACCAGCTAGGGGGTGAGGGGCCACAGGCAGTTGGCAGATCGGCCCTGCCCCCAATTGGAGTACAGAGGAGAGGGGTGGGATCGGGGGTGGAGCCAGCCAGGGGGAGGGGCCACAGGAGGTTGGCTGGGCAGCCCCGCCCCCTGGTCAACATGGAGAAGGCTTCTGGGTGACTGGCAAGATTCCCTGTGGGTAGTGGTTTTAAGGGTGTTCATCCTATATAATAAAAGGCTAATCTGCAAACTGTCCCCTCCACAGGGATCACCTGGGAGTGGGGCTGCCCAAGAGCCTTAAACAAAATTCTACCTGGACCCAGGAAATTCTACCTCTTAAAATCTATCTTAAGAAAATAATATATTGCCCTAACTGGTTTGGCTCGGTGGATAGAGCATCAGCCTGCAGACTCAAAGGTCCCAGGTTCGATTCTGGTCAAGGGCATGTACCTTGGTTGTGGGCACATCCCCAGTAGGGGGTGTGCAGGAGGCAGCTGATCGATGTTTCTCTCTCTCATCGATGTTTCTGACTCCCTCTCCCTCTCCCTTCCTCTCTGTAAAAAAATCAATAAACTGTTTAAAAAACAAAAAAGAAAGAAAATAATATATGAAAAAACCCTTATATAAAATTTTTCCCAACATTATTTCTTAAAGTAACAAGTTGAAAATAATAAAAATACCCAGCCCTGGCTAGTGTTCTTGGCAGTTAAGAGAGTCAGCCCACTCACCAGAAGGGTTGCAGGTTCAATTCCTGGTCAAAGGCATGTGCCTGGGTTGCAGGTTCAATCCCTAGTCCCAATCAGGGCACATGGGGGAGGCAACCCTTCGATGTGTCTCTCTCACAAGTATGTTCCTTCCTCTCTCTTTCTCTCTCCCTCCCTCCCTTCCACTCTAAAAATCAATGGAAAAAAAATAGCAAGTGAGGATTAACAAAAAAAAATTTTTTTTAATTATTGCATGTGCACTATGAGTACCTAACGTGGAAATTTAAAAAAACAAAAACAAAAAAAACAAACAGCAAACTACTTTCCTGGAACAGGAAGAGGCTTACCTGAGTCATCTAAGTAACAAAAGATACCACCGTTCGGGGTCATTTACTGGCGCTCCACAGATGCCAATCTCCCAGCCAGCGCCCAGCAAAAGGTTAAGCTAGAAATGCCCCACAGTCTAGGACAGGACAGGAATAAAGGAGCCGAGGGCAGCTCTGCAAAGGGCAGAGGGAGACAGGCGTTTGAGGTCCTCCGGGGAGAAGAGGCCGTGGGACGGCACAGGCCCCGGCAGGGACAGGCGGGGAAAGCCTTCCTTCCACAGGCCCCCGGTCCCTGTAAGTCACCTACCGCCGGCCTCGCCGCCCTCCTCCTGCTCTTCCTCTTCGTCGCCCTCGTTTTTGTAAAAAGACTCCCACACCGACATGTCGGCCACTGGTCTCCCTACATGGGAAGAAAGTTCAGAGTTCAGTTCCGAGCCAATGTAAACGTAAACACACACATTCCTCTGGGATCTAACAGCCAGTGGTTTCTCGTGAGGATGCGGACGCTGGATCCTGCTGCCGGGAGAACCCTCGGCCTCTGAGCCTCAGAGCTGAGCGGCCGAGACCGGTGTGGCTCAGTGGGTAGAGCGTCGGCCTGCGGACTGAAAGGTCCCGGGTTCGATTCCGGTCGGGGGGCATGCACCTTGCTTGCGGGCACATCCCCAGTGGGGGGCGTGCAGGAGGCGGTTGATCGATGTCTCTCTCTCATCGATGTTTCTGGCTTTCTCTCTCTCTCCCTTCCTCTCTGTGAAAAATCAATAAAATATAAAATAATAATAAAAATAATAAAGAGGTGAGCGGGCATCATTCCCGCAGCCTCGTCTTGGTGATCCCTTCAGGTGGTGGCTCAGGGTGATCACTCTGATGGACGTGAAAGTTGCGTCCCACCATGGGCACCAGCAGGACTGAGGGATGCACGCTCCAGGGCACCCGGTCTCCAGTGCACCCAGCTGTCCTCCTCCCGCCCCCAAATCTACCCTCAGCTCCTCAACCGGCCGTGCCCCGTGGAGTCTCAAGTGCAAGGCGCCGGGCCTCCAAGGCTGCGCGCTACACGCACCCCTACACGCACCCCTGGAGGCAGGAAGGGGAGCCAGCGGCTGTCTCTACCCTCAGGCCGCACGCTCCCCGCCCACGCAGCCCTGCAGCCGGGCGAGGGGGACGCGCAAGCCTGAGGGGGCGCAGCAGAGCCCGGCCCGCCCTGACCCGCCAGCAGCGCGCACAACGCGGACGGCTCCCGCCTACCCCGAGCGCGAGGAAGAGGTCCACTCGCGCTGAAGGTGGAGCGCCGGTTCCCGCGGACCACAGCTCTCGCTTCCCATCCGCGTCTTACGTCATCACGCACGGCGCGTCCCTTCCTGGTCAAATGACACGCCCACTCCCGCAGGCCGCTCTTCCTACTCGTCGTCAAGGAACGCCACCACCACCCGGCCCGCGGGAGCCCCGCCCCCTGCCGCGAAGCCCCGCCCCCTGCCGCCGGTCCGGATGGCGTGC
>PVJN01017533.1:0-40471 GCA_004026805.1 Lasiurus borealis
CTAAGTACTGGGGGGCAGGAGGGGGGTGGAGTAAGGAAGGAGGGGGGCTGGGGACCCTGAAGGGCTCAGCACCAGCTGCAGGCCGCACACAGCAGGGAGGCGAGGACCCTGCGGGCAGCCGGAAGCTGGGCTGTGCTCAGCACCTTCAGCCTCAGCCCCAGCTGAGCTCTGCATGTTTCCTGCTTTACTCTGCGGCGAGGCCTGTCCTTGCTGTTTTAGTCCCACGATTCCAACAAGAAGAGGAATATTTACCAAGGGCCGAGCAGCTCGCCTGCACCGATCTCTACCCTCCCAGGCCACACAGCAAACAGACGCCCGCTCTCAGCACAGGTCCCATCTTTCCCATCTTTTCGAGTCTCCCGGGAAAAGAACCCTCTCCCTGTCCGAGGAGCCGCCTGCATGCGCCCGCTCACAAACGAGTGCAGCCTGGGCAGCTCCACCACAGGAACGGGCCGCCCCCAGGTCTGCAGGCCGGAGGATCACGGCGTCGCAGGGTTGGTTCCTCCCGAGCCGCGAGGGCCACTTGTCCAGGCCTCTCCCCGCCCCTGGTGCTTTGCTGGCACTTGCGGCCGCCCTTGGCCGGTGCAGGCGTCACCTGCCCTCTGTCTCCTCGCTCACGTGGCGTTCCCTGGTGCGTGTCTGTCTCTGTCCACATGCGAGGGACGCCGATCCTATTGAGTGGGGAGCCGCTCTACTCCAGCGTGACCTCATCGTTACTAATTATGTCTGCCAGGTCCCTGTTGCCGGATGAAGGTCACATTGTGAGGCCTGGGGCGAGGACTCCACCAGGGAACTGTGAGGGGACACAGCTCAAGGCACTCCATCACCCTCCAGCTCTCAGCCTGTCACCCGTGGTGCGGCCCCGGCTTTGGCTGGGCAGCCAAGTCCCCTCGGCTGGCGTTTCAGATCGACTCTAACCTTTAGCGGGGAATTCCAGCTCCTGCGCTATTCATAGCCGGCGCTGGCCTCCCGCACTTGGCCTTGTGCCGCTCTGCCCGCCAGCCTGACTGCCTTGTGTGTGGCCAGCGGCCTCCGCCAGGGTGGGGCAGTGGTGTGGGCAGGGGCAGTACCATCTGCTTGCCGGTCCCAGGGGACACTTTCTGAATGAATGAAAACACACAGAGAGATAAACAGCCGCAACAATAAATTCTGAGATGACATTTCCAAGGTTCAACATTTAAACTGGACCGTTTTCATGATAAAGTGCATCGTCATGTTGCTTTGTGATTCCACCAGCTCGGTTCAGGTGTGCGTGCCTCCATCATGCCTCCTGTCATCCATGTTCGTCTGTGTGCCTTCCGACTCAAACAGACATCGAAGCTGCCTCCTTCCTTCTTCATCCCTTGCCTGTAACTAATCCCACTTTCTCACCCTCTTTCTGACCACCACCCCCACTTCCTGGATCTATCTTCTGCTGCCTCAGTGGCCTGCTGGCCCTGCCACATCCCACACCTGTCACTGCGCACCTGGCAGCCCACCTTATGCATTTCCCCACGGCCCCTCCTTGGAGGGCTCAGCCTCTCCCCCTGCTTTTGCCTCCCGTGTGGCTTAACCCTTCTCGCCTCCACTCCCTGAAATCACAGACTTGTGCCTCTGCGCCCATGTGTGCATTTAAATATCCTTAATACCATCCTATAGACCTCACTTAATTCCTGTAATTCGAGAGGAATCCTGACAAAGGATGGAGCGTCCTTTCTTTTTACCAGTTAACGCGGTAATAAGTTGTCCCCAAGCTTTGCGGGGCGAGAGGGGGTCGTCTTATTGTTTCCCGTGAAGTGAGATTCTCGCTGCATTCTCTCTCCTTTCGGCTTTCAAAGCAGCTTCTGTGGTTGTCAGTACGTGGATGCTCATGTTTATAAAAGAACGAAAACAGCAGGGCACTCCTGTTAAAGCGCTATGTAAAACACCGTGAAAAACACAAAGATGATCATCCTCCTCGATTGTCTAAACGTGAATCAGCGAGGTAGAAAAAATGTAATTATTTCCTTCACCCTTGCTGGTTCTGTCCGTCGGAATGCCTAGTGAACACATGAGGAAGACCTTCCTCTGTCTTTCCTTCATGCCTAGTTGGCACCTGCACATTCATTTAGCCCACGTTAGTTAAGTGGCATTATGTTCCAGTCACACCGTGGTCACAAGTCCTGGTGTTGGAGGGCCTTTTTTTATTTTTTTATTTTTTAATATATTTTATGGATTTTTTACAGAAAGGAAGAGAGAAGGATATGGAGAGTTAGAAACATTGATGAGAGAGAGACATCGATCAGCTGCCTCCTGCACGTCCCCTACTGGGGATGTGCCTGCAACCAAGGTACATGCCCTTGACCAGAATCGAACCACAGGCGGACACTCTATCCACTGAGCCAAACCGGTTTTGACTTTAAAAGCACGTCAGAGCCCTAGCTGGTTTGGCTCAGTAGATAGTGCATTGTGAAGAGTCACAGGTTCAATTCTGGCCAAGGGCACATGCCCAGATTGTGAGCTTGACCCACAGTAGGGGTCGTGCAAGAGGCAGCCGATCAATGATTCTCTCTCATCATTGATGTTTCTATCTCTCTTTCCCTCTCCCTCCCTCTCTGAAATCAATAAAGAAATATATCTTAAAAAAAAAAAAAAAAGCACCTCAGAGATACCATTTTTCCACCAGTAGGGCTATCCTCAAAGTTACCACGCTCTCTCCTCCCCACCCAGATGAAACAAAATGAATAGCTAATGGTAAAAAGCTAGCTATAAAATTTTTTCTGAGAAGGCATAATAACACCTAGGAATTTTCTCTTCGTAAATGATTAAGAGTATGTTTAAACCTTTAGCTTCAAACTTGTCCATCAAGCCTTCTCTTATAATATCAAAATAATGGAAACCACCTAAATGTACAATAATAGGAGACTGAGTAAGTTGATACTAAATATACCTACAGAAAGGAATTCAGTGCAACCATGAAAACGTAGAAGCATGTCAGGAACAAGGTAGTCACGGTTTACAGAGGAGTGTATATGAGTACTAGAGGCCCGGCACACGAAATTCGTGTGCAGGTACAGTCCCTGGGCCTGGCCTGCGATCAGGGCCATCTTCCCCAGTTGCCCACAGCCAGCCCCACCCGCCTCTGCCACCCACCCCTGATTCCCCATTCGACATCAGGTGATCGGTGCTTGACAGCCAGGGGAAGGGACCAAGAGGTGGTCACTGTGCCTCATAGTGATGGGTCCATTGGTCATTCTGGTTGTTCTGCTGTCAGGGTCAATTTGCATATTACCCTTTTATTATATAGGATGATCACATTTTCTCTTAAAACACACATGCATACGCCACATACTCTCACCACAACCCCCCATGAAAGAACTGAGCAATGAGAGCCCAGAGAATTCACCATGACCCCTGCCCCCCACCAGGTAGAGGGATGAGATTGTGGATGGTTCTCTTCTTTTTGCTCATCTAAATTTCCTAATTTAAAAAATATATATTACATTTAAAATTGTTTTTCAACTGTTGAGAGAAAAAGCGTATAAAGATAACGTTTTCTAAAGATCGCTCTGTATGTCCACAGCTTACAGTGACCTAGGCTACTACATCATCAATAAACTGCACCATGTGGACGAGTCCGTGGGGAGCAAAACGAGAAGGGCCTTCCTCTATCTTGCTGCCTTCCCTTTCATGGATGCGATGGTGAGTGGGGAAGATCGCTGGCTTGTGGTAACTGTGGTAAAATATGCAGAATGTAAAATTTAGCATTTTAGCCATTTTTATGTGTATAGTTCAGTCCATTCACACTGTGGTGAACCTTCAGAACTCTCTTCATCTTGTAAAACTGAAACTCTGTCCCCACTAAACTCCCCATGTCCCCTCCCCAGCCCCTGGCAACCACCCTTGAACTTCCTGTCTCTATGATTTGACTCCTCTAGGGACCTCATAGAAGTGGTGTCATACAGTATTTGTCTTCAAAGAGTGTCTTCAGGGTTCATCATGTTGCAGCATGTGTCGAAATGTGCTTTTCAAGCCGAATAACATTCCGTTATGTGTATACTTCACATTTTGTATATTAATTCATCAATGGACATTTGGTTACCTCCCCCTTTTGGCTATTGTGAATAATACTGCTATGAATAAGTGTCCAAATATCTCTTCCAGTCCCTGATTTAAAAGTTCTTTGGGGTAGACACCTTAAAAGTGGAATTGCTGAATCATATAGTAATTCTCTTGTTAATTTTTTGAGGCATCATCAAACTGATTTCCATTGTGGCTGCACAATTTTATATCCAGTGATCAGAAGGGTTCCAGTTGACCATTGAGTGAGCCAGTCCATCTTGTCAGTGTATTTTATGAGAAGTGTCTGCACTTGCTGTAAATTGTGGCAGGCAGCAAGAGAGCCCGTTTGAAATTTTTTATTGAAATGTGAAGTTCTGATATAGTCAGGATATGGCGGATCAGGATAGCTTTCTGATAAATGTGCCACTTGTGTGGTATGAATACCTAAAGCTTTTTAGAATAAGAAGCTCTTTAATACACTGATAGGATTTCATTCCTTTAAACATCAGCTTTACCACATTAGCTAAGGGCAGCTCACTTTCTTAGATTAAATTCTTTGTCAAGATTCTGAAGAATTCTCATGTAATGTTTTTTCTTCTATCCCATCTGTATTATAGACATAAAGAAGATTTAGCAAAAAAATATATATGTATATATCTATATGCCAGTCATATCCAACGCTGAAAAATAAGCCCTTTCTTTGGGCTTCATTTTAAATTACATTGGAAGGAGACTTAAAAATATGATGATCAGTACAGTTTTTACCACCCCTACCTCAGGTTTTATTTATATCAGACAACTGAGGTAAGGAAGTATCTGTATTAAGATGAGGCAGTAGCCTCAAATCCATGGAAGATGAAACATTGTAAAATATGTATGTGGCTCATCTTCTCAGCTGTTACCAAAAGTCTTTATATATATATATATATATTATTGATTTTTTTTACATAGAGAGGCCGAGAGATGGATGAAAGTTAGAAACATCAGTGAGAGAGAAACATCAATTAGTTGCCTCCTGCACACCCCCCACAGGGGACGTGCCCACAACCAACGTACATGCCCTTGACCAGAATGGAACCTGGGACCCTTTAGTCCGCAGGCCAACGCTCTCTCCACTGAGCCAAACCAGTCAGGGCTGTTACCAAAAGTCTTAGTTTGCCTACAGTTAGATCAATAACAGCTTTCTACAAGTTTGCAGGGTAGCCTTAACTATTAAACTCCTAGGTTTGATGCGAAGGTTCTGATTCTCAATTGTTATGACTTCACTTTAGTGGGAGAATTTAGCCATCAGAACATGTATATCTAGATTTTCTTTTTTTTTTTCTCTCTTTTTTCTATAATCATCAGGTTGACACATAACCAGAAAAAAAGGGGAAATGGGTTGGGACCATAGAACCAGGTTCCCCAAGGTGTCCCTGCTGGCTGACCGTGGCCCCACAGTGCTTTCACATCAATCAGAGTTGAATGAAGTGACAGCCTCGCATCCTGGAGTCCAGGATATTGCTCTGTGCCCGCCCACTGTCTGCATGGGACTCTGTAAACACAGAGAATTACAGTCAACAGTGAATTCGGGAAACAGAACTATTAGTAAAAGTGAATCACAAACTCCTAGTTGCCCTATATTCCACTTTCCTTCAACTGTGTTCATTTGCAATGGCAGAGTTTCTAACACTTAGCATAACACCAAAATATGATTGGTACCCTTTTCTTGCATGTTTCATCTATCACTTCCCCAAAAGACTTCAAAGGTAAGAGATTTCTAATAAAAACAAAACAAAAATAATGAACATGTAGAAAGAGCAGGTCATCTCCCCCAGCACACACACACACACACACACACACACACACACACACACCCCTACAGCATGGCCCTGAGATATTGGTTGGAGAGATAATATTTGAAAACCACAAAGCTTATCAACCAGATGGCTTTTGGTCAACAAAGATAGCCCTGACGCTATTTGCAAATGTTATCTACAGTTTGCATTTCTTTTCACATTTGGCACCTTGGGACCCATACGCCGAGGAAGGAAGCAGCTGTGGCAGCTGCTATGTAAAGTCTTGGCACGGCGCCATTTAGCTCAGATGACATGTTGTTTCTGTGTCTGGCCAGGGCGTCCTTCCCAGGTTAGGAAGATGACCCTTCAACCGATCCTATCATGAACTTCCACCCTGCAGGTCCCCTGCACTTTTCATTGTCTGCTCCCCTCAAAGGACCTTTCTCTTCCTTCTTTCAAAGGCACAAAGCGGTAGATCAGATCTTGATCAAACTTGAAGAGAAGGAAATAGTGGGGCTTAATAGTCAGTGAGAACCAGAAATGACAGTGGTAACTCAGACCAAGTTGAGCCCCATTATGATGGTCTGCTGCTCTGTGATCCTGGCTGCTTTGAGAGAGAAAGAGAGAGAGAGATTCCTCCATTCTTGGTGTTTGTCCAGCTCTTCCACCAGGCACGTGACCCTAACCAGTACTCTAGTCTGCAAACAGTCAGTATGAGATAAATGCTTTGCAACCACTGATTCCTCTTAGAAATCTAACAGGGATGTAGCCCCCAGGCCCAGGTGTAGACATTTTACCAACCAAAGAGTTATCAGCCCGCACTACAGAGGTTTTAGGGGGATAAAACCTATTCCAGGAATGCCCAGTGCATCACAGCAACCAGAAATAATATAATCCCAAAGGTGTACCTCATGCCAAATTCTTTTTTTTTCTTCCTGGCAGGCATGGACCCATGCTGGCATTCTCCTAAAACACAAATACAGCTTCCTGGTGGGGTGTGCCTCAATCTCCGATGTCATAGCTCAGGTAAGTATGGTGGAGGGTCAGTCAGTGTTCTCAGAACCGGCTGATGCCTCCTGTCCATTCATTCACTCTGCGGAGCATCAAATGTAAATGTTTGTGAATCTGATGAGAAAAGGAGTCTCCTGTGATTTAAGTCTGCATAATCTCATTAGAATAGGGATTTAGGAAGTTAATTTAGTATCAGAGGTTCTGACCTTGACTTTTTTTTTTTAATATATTTTATTGATTTCTTACAGAGAGGAAGGGAGAGAGATATAAAGTCAGAAACATCGATGAGAGAGAGACATCGATCGATCAGCCGCCTCCTGCACGCCCCACAGTGGAGATGTGCCCGCAAGCAAGGTACATCCTGCACGCCCCACAATGGAGATGTGCCCCCAACCGGAATCGAACCTGGGACCTTTCAGTCCACAAGCCGACGCTCTATCCACTGAGCCACACCGGTCTCGGCCTGACCTTGACTTTTAAAGAGTTTGCATGTGGAATGACTCTAAAGTCATAGCTGGGACCTCTTGGGGTGGCCATAGGGTCTCTGTGCACTTGGCTTCATGCACCCTCACCCTCCATGTGGCTAACAACACATGGCCTGTCACTCAGTTTTACAGCACTTAAGAATTATTCTTAAATGTTGTTACTAATGGCCTGGCTGGTGTGGCTCAGTGATTGAGCATTGACCTATGAACCAGGCGGTCAGAGTTCGATTCCCGGTCAGGGCACATGCCCAGTTTGCAGGATCAATCCCCAGTGGAGGGAATCCAGGAGGCAGCGATCAGTGATTCTCTCTCATCTTTGATGTTTCTATCTCTCTCTCCCTCTCCCTTCTTCTGGAAAAAAAAATGTTGTTGCTCACGTTGCCACGCAGGGCTGCCATCCACATGCCATTTCCCACATTTAAAAGAACCAGGAAGTCAGAGAAGAAGCCTCCCTTGCATTTTGTGCTGAGTCCAGTTCCCTGGGGTCTGGCACCAGCCCTGGTTTTCCACACTCTGTTCTTCCTTCATCTACCAGGGACACCACATGAAAGATGTCGGCAGAAACTTAGATTTTATTACTGTAATCTATAAGTTAGACTCCACATTCAGGGATTTAGGAGAAGCATTTTTCCATGGAGGCGGAGGCTGGACTGATTTCTAAGCTCCCTCCCCAGTTCTCCATTCTATTCCATGAACATTTCTGTGCTTACCTTCCTGGTTTCCCCTATTGTACACGCTAGTTCTTTTAGCCATCTTTTTGGAATAATCTACTGTTAAACTGTTAGTCCCGCCCTAAAGACCAAGAGTTAATTTTTCAGATTCATTGCATTTACTCCACAATTGAAAGCAATTTAAATTCATTCCTGCTAACACAGTGTGTGCATGCCTGCACATGCATGTCACACACCTGTGCGTGAACCTACAGCCATGTTCCTTATCACTTTTTAAACTTGGTCCTGGCCCTCGCCTGTGTGGAGGGCTCCTAAATTCAGAATAAATGTGCCTGGTTAGTAGGAACCATGGAAACTGGATTCAGTTGGCAACTGGGTTTGGTCTATTCCTGGCGAAGTAGTTATTTTAAACCTTATAGTTTGAATTCCTAACACAATATGGTTGGGGGAGTAAATTTAATTTTTGTTCTTAAATCCTTTATCCCCACCCCTAACCTAACCCTTGCTTCATTTCTCTTATTTTCTAAAAGCATTTGTTAATGATTGAATTTGGAAATACAGTGGTACCTCAAGATACGAGTGCCCTAACATACAAGATTTTTGAGATACGAGCCGTTGAGCGAGCGATTTTTGCTTTGAAATACAAGCAACATTTGAGATAGGAGTAATCACACGGATCAGCCAGCTGCACACAACCCACCAGTTTACCGCGACTCAAGCGTCTCATAGTTTCCCACACCTCAAGGTTAGGGAACTAATTAAACTCATATCTGGAGGTACCACTGTATGTAAATCGTTTCTAGGAAAAATCCTTTGAAATACTACCTTGGCATAGAAGCAAGTAATCACCAACGATAAAATGAAAATAGTTGATAATGGGGAGAAACCAAGATGGCGGCATAGGTAAATACCTAAACTGCTGCCTCACACAATATCAAAACAACTAAGAGACAAAACGGACACCATCCAGAACCATAGGAAAGCTGGCTGAGTGGCTATTCTACAACTAGAAGGAAAGAGGAAAGCACATTAAGAATCAGAGGAGCTGCAAAAGGCTGAGGTACAGAGACGCGCGAGCATGTGGAGAGGACAGGCGGCTGAGTACACAGGCGGCTAAGTGCTCAGCGGGCTTTCTATCTGACTGTGCTGAAACCCAGTTCCAGCCAAGTTTCTGGGAACCCAGATTCATTCGGGGAGAAACTGGACTGTTAGGAAAAGAGAAAGCACACTGAGACTCAGGGGAGCTGCAGAGGCAGAGGTCCAGAGACACACAGGCGCAGAGAGGACGGGCAGCTGAGTTCCCAGGCAACTGAGTGTGCAGCTGGCTTTCTAAAGTGGGAGGGAGACGGAAGCTCCTGACTGTGCTAAACTCTAGTTCCGGACGAGTTTCTGGGAACCCAGACTCATTCGGGGAGAAACTGGACAGTCTGGCAGTGGGCAAAACTGGAAAGTGGCTTTCTCTCAGAGGTGCTTACAGCAATTACTGAGGGACACTGAGATGAAGGGGCCTCATAAGGCAGGACTGACTGGAAGCCAAGGCTGTCTGCTCTGCCCTGAAACTCTGCCCCATCCAAGCTGAGCACAGAGGCTTTTGCAATTTTGCAAGTCCTGTCCCATAAGGGTGTCTCCAGCACAGAAGTTCTCCCGGCAGAGGCACAGCTGATCACCACAGCCAATTGGCTTGGAGGTCAATTCCTCCCAGTGATACTAACAACAATCAAGACTTAACTACAACAAGGCTGTACACACAGTCCACAAAGGGGTGCACCAAGAGTGTCCACCTCAGGTAAATGGGGAGGCTGAGCCACTGGGCCATATAGGACACCTAGCACACAAAGCTACTCTACCAACTCAGGGAAGCAGCAAAAATGTGGAGACAAAGAAACAGATCACAAATGAAAGAAATGGAGGAAAGCAAATGATTGGATATAGAGTTCAAAACCACAGTTATAAGGTTTTTCAAGAATTTCCTAGAAAAGATGGATAAATTTAGCGAGACCCTTGAGGATACGAAAAAGGACCAACTAGAAATTAAACCTACACTGACTGAAATAAAAAATATTATACAGAGACCTAACAGCAGACTAGAAGGTAAGAAGCAAGTCAAAGATTTGAAATACAAAAAAGCAGAAAACACTCCACTGGAAAAGAAAAAAAAAAAAAAAAAAAAAAAAAAAAAAAAAAAAAAAAAAAAAAAAAAAAAAAAAAAAAAAAAAAAAAAAAAAAAAAAAAAAAAAAAAAAAAAAAATCCAAAAATGTGAAGATAATGGAAGTAGCCTCTGAGACAACTTCAAGTGTATCAACATCAGAATTATGGGGGTGCCAGAAGAAGATAAAGAGCAAGATACTGAAAACCTATTTGAAAAAATAATAACTGAAAACTTCCTCCACCTGGTGAAAGAAATAGACTTACAAGTTCAGGAAGCACACAGAACCCCAAACAAAAGGAACCCAAAGAGGACCACACCAAGACACATCATAATTAAAATGCCAAGAGCAAAAGACAAAGAGAATATCAAAAGCAGCAAGAGAAAAACAGTTAATTACCTACAAGGGAGACCCATACAACTGTTAGCTGATTTCTCAACAGAAACTATGCAGGCCAGATGGGAGTGGCAAGAAATATTCAGAGTGATGAATAGCAAGAATCTACAATCTATCATTCAGAATTGAAGAGCAGATAAAGAGCTCCACAGATAAGAAAAAAGCTAAAGGAGTTCATCAACATCAAGCCAGTATTATATGAAATGCTGAAAGGTATTCTTTAAGAGGAAGAAGAAGAAAACGGTAAAGGTAAAAATTATGAACAACAAATACATATCTATCAACAAGTGGATCTAAAAGTTAAGTGAATTAAAAATCTGACGAACCGAATAAACCAGTGAATATAATAGAATCAGGGGCATAGAAAAGGAGTGGACTGACAATTCTCAGGGGGAATGGGGTATGGAGAGTGTGGGAAAAGACTGGACAAAAATCATACACCTATGGCTGAGGCAGTGGTGGGGAGGTAAGCACAGAGGGTGGGGTGGGAACCAGGTGGAGGGGAGCTATGGGGGGGGGAAAGGAACAATTGTAATAATCTGAACAATAAAAATTAAATTAAAAAAAAGAATACAGTTGATAATGCTTTGCAGTGCATTGGCAATTCCCATTATTTACAAATTTTACTAAGCTAATTGATTTCACACAGTCACACAAAAAAGTTCCTGGTTTGGTTCAAATATGCAATGCTTTTCTGTGCTGCTATTATAACAGTTATATGTTCCAATGACATTGCCAAGGAATTTATGAAAAATGTTGCCGTGTTTGTTTCATTGCATGTTCTTAGCTTGCTCAGTATCAAAAGGAGAATTCTCTTGAGGCTTTTGGACCTTGCTGGGACCTTCAGTCCTTTAATTGTTCTGCTGTCATCAGCCCTTGCCTGGTCAGACACCTGAGATCCAACCTAGAGCATCCCTCTTCATCACCACGCCTTTTCAGTTTCATCCTAGACTTAAAAAAAAATTTTTTTTTATTGATTTCAGAGAGGAAAGGAGAGGGAGAGAGAAAGATAGAAACATCAATGATGAGAGAGAATCATTGATTGGCTGCCTCCTACATGCCCCATTCTGGGGATCAAACCCAAAACCTGAGCATGTGCCCTTGACTGGAATCAAACCCAGGACCCTTCAGTCTGCAGGCCAATGCTCTATCCACTGAATCAAACTGGCTCGGGCTAGACTTTTTAAAAAATCTTCCCTCTTCTCCCCATCTCTGCTGTGCTCCCCCTGGTCTGAGGAACCTCCTGTCATCTGCACTACCTGAGATGCCTCCTGACTCATGAGCCTCTCCTTTCTGCCCTGATGTCCATCCTTATCCCTTGGCCACAGGGATCTATTCTCAGGGAAATTCCCCTCACACTGTCCTAACGCCGGCTTTAAAATTGCTTCCTGGTGTTCGTGAGATAAAGCCAGAGTCCGTGGCCTGCACATGCTGGAGACCCACAGCCCGGCTTCCTCTCTGAGGGCCTGTCCTGTCCCCTTGTTCTCCACTCCAGCGGCAGGTCCTCCTTTCAGGGCTGCTTGTGGCCCAGCCTCTCCCACTGGGGTATTTGCGGATCCCTCTGCCCAGAAGGAAATGTTCTGCCCCAGTTCTCCTGCCTCCCTCTGGCTCCTCCCCCCACCCCGCTACTTCTGCTGAGGTTGTAGGTCTCAGACACACTCCACATGGGGTGCCCTTCCTCCCCCCACAGCCTGGCTCCCCAGCCATTGCCCTCTTTCCCGCAGGCCATGTCACAGTTTGTCAGCGGGCACTCACGGGCATCCATGTGTGGTCCCCATTTCTGCCTCCTCCCCTAGACTGTCAGTTCTAAGACTGCAGAGCCTGGGATGTGTGATTTATCCCCGACTTCCCGGCACTTGGTACGGGCCCAGCACATACCAGGCTCTCACCGGGAAACCCCTCACCATGGCTCTATGAGACTCAGACTTATCATTCTAGATAAGTCTTACCATTCTCAACCTTTTTTAATGCTGTGACCTTTTAATACAGTTCCTCATGTTGTGGTGACCCCCAATCTTAAAATTATGTTCGTTGCTACTTCATAACTGTAATTTTGCTACTGTTAATGAATCATAATGTAAATATGTTTTCTGATGGTGTTAGGTGACCTTGCTAGCAGTTTTCAAGCTGTGGGTCGCGACCCACAAGTTGAGAACCACTGCTATAGAGCCTAAGACCATCAGAAAACACAGATATTTACATTATGATTCATAACAGTAGCAAAATTACAGTTATGAAGTAGCAACGAACATAATTTTATGATTGGGGGTCACCACAACATGAGGAACTGTATTAAAAGGTCACAGCATTAAAAAAGGTTGAGAACCGCTGTTCTAGATGGAAATGCCAAGGCTCCAGGTTATTTAAATGGTAAGTGATGCCATCCACCACGAGGATGTAAGGGCTATGGTAAGCATTGGACCACGTGGCACCACGTCCTGAAAAAGACAGGAGAGTGACAAAACCTTCACCTTGACCTCCAGAGCTTTACTGGCCTGTCCCTTTGTCCTGCTCTTGCTCACTGTGCTTGGACCATTTTCTTGTTATCTCCACACTTAGCGCTTTGCCCATGACTCCCTGTTCCTTCAAGTCCAGATCCTCCTTCTTGATCCTGAGTGGCCATCCTACTGACCCCAGGAGCCTTCCTGGACTTGGCAGACGAGGGGTTGGCCTTCACCTATTCATTTTTCACACAAGTTTTAAATCTCTAAATATGGTCCAGCTGGTGTGGCTCAGTAGTTGAGCATTGACCCAAGAACTAAAAGGTCTCACTGGTTCGATTCTGGTCAGGCACATGCCTGGGTTTCAGGCTTGATCCCCAATAGGGAACATGCAGGAGGCAGTCTATGGGTTATGTTTGTCTCTCCTCAAAGTTTCTATCTCTCACTTCCTCTGTCTCTAACAATCAATAAAAACATATATACTTTTAATAATCTCTAAATATAACCATCTCAATTTACACAGTAGGTTTGCATGAGTCCTATGTTACGCTTGATGTAGACACACTAGTCTGCATTTGCATGTTGGGGAGACTTAGAGGCCTCTGATTCGTTAAAAGAAATTTATGGGTATCTTGGTCCACCACACAAAGGTCTCAACTTCTGATCCAAACACAGTGAGCTCTTCCCGAGGCTTCCCTGCATTTAGTTAACACGACAGTTGTTCCACTGGGAAGCAGTGGTCATGGCAACAGTCATGAGCATCTCTATATCCTTGAAGCACGAGCGTGACTGAATACTGCTCCAGCTTGTGACCTCTCCCTGTGCTGCGGGCAGCCTGGTGTGTCCATGGAGCCACACAGCACCTCGGTTCTGCATTCTCATGAGGACATCTGTGCTGAGGTCTCTCTCATTTACTGCATTTGAAATAACTGCCTGTGGACAAGCAAATCACCTCAATAGCTAATACTTTATGTCGCTCAGAAGAGTTTCTCTGGATCTCCCTGCTTGTCTGTGGTCACTGTGCAGTGATGTACTCATCAGTGAGTCTTATTCAGTCTCCCGCTTCATTTCTAACTTTCTGTCATCCCTCATTTCTTGAGACTGCAGTGATTACCATAAGCCTCCTTTGGTCAGGGTCACTCAGTAGGGCTCTATTTTACATGCTTGCCAGTTGGTGGGATATTTTCCTATTGAGGTAACTCAGGAACATCCCCCTTGCCCATTACCCTCCTCTGCACTCAGTGTGCCCCAGTGAGACCCAGGACTCTGGACAGAGGCTGAGCTGCTTCTCGGATTTCTGCAGGACAGGGAGGGTAAATAGAAGATTACATTTGCTTTAGAAACTTAGTTATTTATGACCCTCAACTATTTTTGTGACCTATTCCATTTTTATGAATGAATATTTTTAATTTAGCTTGTTTTATAATAACTGGTATTGGTACTTTGGGAGCATTTTTAGTGAATTCCATCTTAAAAACACTAATGTAAGCTCTTCTGTATACTATTGTCATTGATCACTATGGTGTGTGTGTGTGTGTGTAAAGTAACTTAGGGCCTGAGATATCTAGCCTCAAGAGGGTAAAGCTCTACTGTATCTTTCGGGGTCTGGGAAGCCACCATTGTTTAGCAATAACATTAACCATATGTGCAGTTGCCTTAAAAGAATCTTGGTGGTGAATATACCAAAATGATGGGGTGCTCACCTATGAACCCCAAATGTCTGACCCTGAATTCTGTGAGAGCAATATTAAGCCAGAGCCCAATTTCTGATCCCTCTCTAATCAGCACGGAGGTTTTCCCTCAGAAGTCGGTTTCCATTGGGCGCAAGAAATTGGGCTGTGCCTCTGGTGACTGGTCCCGACTCCTCTCCTCTAACTCACTCTCATCTACCCCTCCCGCAGGTCGTGTTTGTAGCCATCTTGCTTCACAGCCACCTGGAGTGCCGGGAGCCGCTGCTCATCCCCATCCTCTCCCTGTACATGGGCGCCCTTGTGCGCTGCGCCACCCTGTGCCTGGGCTACTACCGGAACATCCACGACATCATCCCCGACCGGAGCGGGCCGGAGCTGGGGGTACGTCCTGAGAACGCGTGGCAGCCTGTCTGTACGTCTGAGTGGATGAGACATTTACCCCATCCCTCTATGAGATGAGAAGGCAGTACACTGAGCACACCTGCTGAGATGTCAGGTGCCAGGGAGTGTCCACAGACACAGACAGCTGGAGGATGCATGAGCTCTGGACGTGGAAGGGAATCTTAGAGGTTGCTGTCCAGCTCTGTATCTCTGTACGAGACTGGGGCTCAGGGACTCAAGTCCGGCTGAGGAGTGCATACAGCATTGCTGGCTTTTCTGACTCTTTGGTCAACAGTAAATTATTCTACCGTCATCAGAGACTCTAGCCCCCGTGGTCCCTTTGAACTCATGTTTGATCATTTTTAATTTACACCAGGGATTCAGGTGCTGTTGCCATCCTCCGGGTTGGCCAAACGCAGTCGCTCATTCAGGTACCTTGTGTGGAGTGAGAAGAGCATTTAGGTACACAGAGGGACACAGAGAATTTCAAAATATGCAAAGCAGATGTATGTCCCCATTTGGCAGATAAGATCAGTACAGATGTGAACCCAAGACAGTGCATACATGCAGTGAGAGCACTGCAGTGAGAGCCACTGATGCTGAGAGGAGGAAGTGGGAGGTGTGTTGCCCACTGATGGAGGCAGAGCCGGGCCTGGGCCTCGAAATTTGAATAAGATGCAAGCAAGGTATCATCTTCCACAAATGGCCAAAGCTTCCTTTCCGTCAGAGGTGTGCACGGGGCCTGATTTATGTGCATGCTGATCTCCTACCCTTAGGTACTAGGCATCACTTGGATTTATCTCCATCTGGCTATAAGGCAGATGTGCATGATTAAATGCAGCCCTGAATAAATCACCGCACCCCACCCCCGACCCCACCTTTGACCGCACGTTACTTTCATCATGTCAGAGCATTAATTGCTTTGCCCACTTACCTAAATCGCGGGTCAGGCCACCAATAAAACCGGAACTAGTTATTTCTGTCCCAAGGACAACCACATCTAATTGACCTTGAGGATGGCACTCCCAGGAAAATGCATTAAAGTGGCTGCGATGGTCCCATGATGTAAGTTTTACCCTTGTGAAGAATCAAAACCAATGTTATTTAGTGAAAGCTGGGCTGAAAATAGCACACATCTTTGCTGTGGCATTCTCAACAAAACTCTCACATTCTTGTTACCATGCTTTTATTTTACTTATGCTTCTAAACATTTATATGATTTCTATTAAAGCTTTTTTTTTTCTAGTGAGGAAGGGAGAGAAAAGGGGGGTGGCGAGTGAAACATCAATAATGAGAGAGAATCATTGATTGGCTACCTCCTGCATGCCCCCTACTGGGGATGGAGCCCACAACCCAGGCTTGTGCCCTGACCAGGAATCAAACTGTGACCTCCTGGTTCATGGGTTGACACTAAACCACTGAGCCACTCTGGTCAGGCTCATAAGAATAAGAATCTCTGTAGGAGATGGACATAGTGCCCAAATAACTAGGCATATTTGTGAGCTGATTTCAATTTTTTTTTAAATTATAAATATTTTTTACTTTTAAAAGTTACTTCTTCAGGGGTGAGAGGCAGGTGAAAGAGGGTAAAGGGGAGGCAAACGGTGCTGGAAGGAGACTAGACTTTGGATGCTGAGCACACAATGCAATATGCGGGTGATGTATTGCAGCATTGTACACTTGAAACCTATATAATTTTATTGACTAATGTAATGCCAATAAATTCAATTTTAAAGAAGAAGAAGAAAGAGTTACCTCTTCCTGACATGGCTTCCCGCCAGTCAGCTTGATGATTTAAACAAAAACTAATTCCCAACTTGTTTCTCGGGCCATGAAGTTGGTTTCTGCCTGGGTTAGTTGCCCTGTTTGGAAAATAGTGGTTTGGATCGCTCGAGGCTAAATGTGTGTTTTGATTTCACAGCAGCGTGCCAACCGTCTGAGTTCATTTCATTTTCACTGTACATTTTATTTTAATTCAACTTGGCTTATCTACAGAGGCTTTCCTTATATTATTTTTTTAAGTTCAGTGAATTGACTTGGAATTGACATCAAAAAGAAAGGTTTTGGCTCCTAATTGTTCTTCCTGTTTCACTTCTAGCGTTTAGTGAATTTTTGCCTCCATTCCTTTTTTTTTCTTTTATTTATTAACTAGAGGCCTGGTGCACGAAAATTGTGCACTGGACAGGGGAGGGGGGTCTCTCAGCCCAGATTTCGAGAGGATGCAGGCCAGGCTGAAGGGTCCTACCAGTGCATGATTGGGGCCAGGGAGGGATGCAGGACATTGGCCAACTGGGGAGGGACTGTGGGAAGGCTCCAGGGCATGTCCAGCCCATCTCCCTCAGTCCCAATAGGCTGGACCCCAGTAGCAAGCTAACCTACTGGTCAGAGCATCTTCCCCCTGGTGGTCAGTGCACGTCATAGCAAGCAGTTGAGCAGCCCTAGCATATCATTAGCATATTACACTTTGGTTGAATAGACAACCGGATACTTAGCATATTAGGCTTTTATTATATAGGATTTTTATTTTATTTTTTCCCCATGGTTTATTACATCTGTGCCCTCTTCCACCTCTACCCATCCATTCCACCTCTGCAATCTCCACACTGTTGTCCATGTCCATGAGTTCTCTCTCTCTTTTTTTCTATTTTGCTCAATCCCTCCACTCTCCTCTCCCCCAATACCACCACCTCCAGAGCAATCTGCCTGCTCTCTATCTATCTGTTTCTGTTTTGCTTGGTAGTTCAGTGTGTTCATTAAATTCCAAATATGAGTGAAATCACGTGGCACATGACTTTGTCTGACTGGCTAATGTCCTACCTCTATTTTTTGGTGCAGGGAGATGCAACAATCAGGAAGATGCTGAGCTTCTGGTGGCCGTTGGCACTCATCTTGGCTACTCAGAGAATCAGCAGACCTATTGTCAACCTCTTTGTCTCCAGGGACCTTGGCGGCAGTTCTGCAGCTACAGAGGTAGGGCAGCTTCCGGGGATGTGGGCACGCACTGTCACCTTATTAATTAGGGGTGGGGAGGTGGGTTACAGATTTGCTTCCAGTGCATCCTGAGGACTCAAGTAATTCTATGATACAGTGGTACCTCGAGATACGAGTGCCCTAACATACGAGCTTTTTGAGACACAAGCCGTCGAGCAAGCGATTTTTGCTTTGAAATACGAGCAACATTTGAGATAGGAGTAATCTCTCAGATCGGCCAGCTGCACACGACCCACCAGTTTACCGCGACTCGAGCATCTCATAGTTTCCCACGCCTCAAGGTTACGAAACAAATTAAATTCGTATCTCGAGGTACCACTGTATTACATTATGTGACACATTCCCACTAGGAAGCCACGAGGAACTCATTCGGTGACTTACAATCTTGTAATTCCATATCTTTGTGAGTCTGCAAGAAGACATCTCATTCCTCCTTCTCCATGACCCTATGAGGACACTGAGGCAAGGACCCACGGTTAACGACACAAAACTAGCAAGAAGCTGGGCCAGTGTTAGCATCCAGGTTGCCTGGCCCTTGTCCAGGGACCTCTCTGTATTTCCATGGAGTCGGCATGATGCCTCCCCGCTGCCCTGCAGGTGGCCAACGAGCTGCCGAAGGGAAAATACCCAGCGGGGCCGGGGCCCATGCCTCCACTCGGACCCACCTGCTATCACCTGTTCTTTTCTCTGCCCTCTCGCACGTCCCACCCAACCCACTGTGGCTGGATGCGCTCTTTGGCCATCTGTCCTCCCCCGCATGAGGAGCCCACTCGCAACTCCAGAAATGTACCTGGAAACTGGCAGCCACTCCGCAGAAGGAGTTGACTCACTTTTTCCGTCTTCCATGGATGGTATGAACAAATAAAGTGACTTCATTAGTTTCCTCTGCTGCCGCCGCCGCCGCCGCTGCCTCTGGAGAACCAAGCCTGTCTCTGGAACAGCTGACCCTTCCGCCAGGCCAGTGACGGCTGCTCGGGCCTCCTGTTTACACTGTGCCCTGTCCCAGTGTCTCCAGCCCGGGGGCTCCTGCCAGTTTCCATGTGCTGAGAAGCCGCTCCTAGCGGCTTGGAAAGGGGAGCCCATAAATCACAAGCAGGAGCCTTGCTCTTGCCTCAGTGTGTGCCTGGGTTTGCGTATTGAGTCATATCATCTTGGGTGGCTTCTGACACACAGCAGCTGTGTTGCTTAAATATGACGATCTGGGTCGCCCAGTAAAAAGAAGGTGACCCCCATCAGCTGTATGCTAGAATTCCATCCTCCCCTTACAGCTAATTTATTTATGAGAGCCATTTTTTTTAAACATATATTATTGATTTTTCACAGAGAGGAAGGGAGAGGGATAGAAAGTCAGAAACATCGATGAGAGAGAGACATCGGTCAGCCGCCGCCTCCTGCACACCCCACACTGGAGATGTGCCCGCAAGCAAGGTTCATGTCCTCGACCGGAATCGAACCTGGGACCTTTCAGTCTGCAGGCCGACGCTCTATCCACTGAGCCAAACCGGTCTCACCTAGAGCCATTTCTTAATTGCCCTCCACGGCATAGAGGTACAGACAGCCCATGGGGTACGGAACGGCGGACATCTCTCTATGCACATTCCATTGAGTCCCCATAACCCCGTGGGAGGGATGTTGTTTTTCTCCTGCTTCTGCTGGGGGAGCAGGAAGGGAGGCCTGGCAGGCTCGTGCAGCACACAGCTGGCAGGTGAGGGAGTGGAGGTTTGAATCCAGGCGCTGCTGATGCCAGCACTCGTGGTTCTGGCTCTGTACCCATCCCCACCGCGGTTTCTTCGGCCTGTGAGAATGCCCCTCATGCTTCTGGCGTGGCCGCTACGTCAATTAAAACGGAGGAAGCCTGCACTCCTCCTTTGCTACCAGCTAGAGAGTTGGACTCAGCCACAGTGTAGGGTTAGATGCTTTGTTTTCATTTCCTTCCTTGTCATGCACAGAAGGAAAGAAATCACTTTCATGGAAGAACATGTTTGACTTCCTGCAAGCGATAGTTATTTAGTTTTCTTAAATTAAAACTAAAAACCGGGCTCTGCTGCCTGCACAGATTGGAAGGGAGTTGAGAGTCAGAAGGAGAGAACGCGTAAAGCCATCAACCAACACGTGCCATCGGTTACCCTGAAGGACAGGATGGAGGCGGAGAGTGGATCCTGAGCAAAGGCCGTCCAGAGAGCAGTGAGGGCTCAGAATCGCAATTGGAGATTCAAGACTTGGGCTGGACCAGACGGTGTGGTTTGGCTCTGTGGAAAGAGCAAAGATTTTGGAGCCTGGATGTGGGTTGAATTGGCTTCTCGAGCCAGCAATCTGGACTTGGACCTGTTTCTTGTTGGATTCCTGTAAAACAAGCCCCAAGCTCCTGGTCCCAGGTGCTCTCCCGGGGCCAGCCTGTGCCACTCCCAGGGACCCAGTGGAGCGCCTGCCCCTCCCAGGCCATGCTGGGGTAGGCCGCTGCCTGTCACCCAGTGGGGAGTGACTTGTCAGCAGTGGCCGCACAGAGACAGCTTGCCTTGTCCCGTGGCAGGCAGCCGCTACTGGAGATGCTCTCTGCCAATGCCCAGTGCTAACTGCTGGCTCTTCCTCTTGCAGGCAGTGGCGATTTTGACAGCCACGTACCCCGTGGGTCACATGCCATATGGCTGGTTGACGGAAATCCGTGCTGTCTACCCAGCTTTTGACAAGGTGAGAACCTGTGCGGTGTGGTGTCTGAAACACACTCTGTAGATTAGTATCTGACAGACAGGCATCTCTGGCGAGGAGCACTTTGAGGTTTCCCAGTTTCCCCTCCCTTCGGAAGGATAATGTGGTATTGGGGATGTCGACGGTAATTGTGGCATATTCCCTCAGAAAATAACAGAGGTAAATTCAAGCTTACCTTGGTGCTAACCCTATAATACCTCTCCAAAATGATGTTCACGTTTGGGTTAATCTACTAAGAAGTGATGTGTTTGCAAAAGGGAAAACGTACTCTCGAAAAAAAAATTAATGCTTTGGATTTTGTTTCTGTGGTTTGGTTTGGTTTCCTTTAGTTAAGCTAACGCTAACTTCATAGCAGGTGTGAAGGTACAGATAGGGAGTGTGCGCTTGAATTGAGAAGTTTACGGAAGTTTTCGGTGTGCGGGGTCCATGCACACTGGAGTGGTCTCTGCAGTGGGTGTGGGCCCTCGTGGGTGTGGATGCAGCTGAAAGCTGTTGACAGCAGCTCTGTCCACCGCTGCTGCTGACACAGCCCCGGGAGCGCACAGCCTCTGGTCATGTGGCCTCTGGCTGGGTCAGGAATATCCTGTAAATGTCCGTGTCATCAGGCTTGATTATTTGAACCGAATACTGGCAGCCTTTTATCCTAAAACAAACGTCTGGCAAAACAGACCCCCAAAAAGATAGAGTGCAACGTTTTAAACTAAAAAAATGGGGAAGAAGCACACAACCTGCTCCCGGTACTCTTAACAGCAACTGTTTGGCCTTGAGTGCCTATAGAACTAGTTCAGAGCCATTGCCAATGCCATTTTGTCTCTTTTTTTAAAAATTTATTTTTCAATTAAAGTTGGCATACAATATTATAATAAGTTTCAGGTGTACATCCCAGTGATTAGACATGTGTATACCTTACAAAGTGATGACCAGTATCGTTTTATCTTCTCCCCACAAAAGCAGTGGGAGGCAAGGAGAGGAAGCCTCTTTGCCTGGGGTCCCCAGCGGATCACCTGCCCTTATTCCCACACCCATAATCACCCCTGAATAGCAACTCACCTCAATCCCCCTCTGGGATTGCTACCCCACAGCCTGACGGGAAAGAGAGCAGCAGTGGTACTTTACCCGGTGAGGAGTTTCCCCGGGAGACCGTCAGTTGGCCCGTCCGCCTATTGCAAGCGTTCTTTGCCACATCAGGATGCAGAGCATCTCGTAGGCCTCTGAGAGCAGCCTTCAGAGGCCTGAGGCACTTGCAGGAGAAGTTGGGCAGCCCGTGTGTGCTGGGTTTCCTCCGGTCTACTTGATAGAAATCATGGTTTTCATTTCAAGGAACATGTGTATACAGAAGTACATCCTAGGAAAACCAAAATGGGTCTGAGTCTTCTTGCTAAATCCCTAGCTCTAGGAGAACAAGATTCGATAATAAAACTTGATGAGCATGGCAGGTATTGAAGCGTTAGAACCTCCTGGCCATGAAAGTCTCACCCGAAATGGTTTCGGACTCCCTTGAAATAATAAAGCTTAACAATACAGCACTGTACGGTTTTGCTGGGCGCATCCAAGAACAACATTGTTTCATGCCTGATCGCAGAGGCTGGGCGCTGTGAGACAATCCCTTTAACGAGCGGACTTGCAGCCAGAGCTGGAGATACTTACTCAGAGCTTTTGAGAAACCGCACCCATTATTTCCAGGCATTCTCCGGGGCCGCTCCGGCCGTTCCTGTGAATGCTTCTCCTCACCCAAACCTGAGGCACCTCTGTGTGGACTTCCAGAACTCACCGTACGGACCATGGAGATCCGTAGCCTCTTTGTGGGGTGCAGAATCAGATTTCTTGCATAACTTCTGAGGGCGCTAGCTCGACACGGAGCGAGAGTTTTCCACTTGCACACATTCTCACTAATGTTCGGTCCTCATCTGCGAAAGAGCGTGTTTCTGAGCAGACGGGACAAACAACACAGAGCGCAGATGCCGATCTAGTGACTCGTGCTAGCTTATTCTAACCGGACTTGCAGAAAGAGCTGCTCTTTTAAAAATAAAAGTGTCCCCGAAGGAGCCGTGGCACGTCACTGTCACCCCAGGCGACCTGTGCTTAATTCTTTCCAGGTGGCTGCCTTCTCTCTCGGGAGAACCTCTCCCACAGATCCCTGGAGTGGGTGGGGATGGACAGATGTCCTGTCCCCTGTGGTCTGCCCTTGGCCATGGCAGCAGATATACATTAGAGATTGGAAATGGGGCCGTGTCGGCCCCTCCAGCGTCTGTGCTGGCTGCATCTGCGAGGGGATGGGTCGAAGCGATTGCGTTGGCCTCTGAAGCGGGGGAAACATCAACAGTTCTTTTCCGGTTAGATCTGGGATATCTCGCTGCGTGTCTCTCCTTGGGCAGGATGCGGAGCGTGTTTTCCTTCGTCTCCTCTGGGACTAATTGGACCCACAGCGAGGAGGGAATTACTCTGCGCTGCTGGTTTCCACAGTGGAGGGCCAGGCACGCCCTTGGCCTGGACAGTGGCACGCTGAGCAGTGGCCCTGGGGTGGCCTCAGCCAGGCTCCGATTCGGGGATGTGTAAGAAGACGGCAGAGCCATCTGCATTATTTGCTTAAAATTAAGCGTCACAAAGGCTATTGAGCACTTTTTTTTTAATATATTTTATTGATTTTTCACAGAGAGGAAGGAAGAGGGATAGAGAGTTAGAAACATTGATGAGAGAGAGACATAGATCAGCCGCCTCCTGCACGCCCCCTACTGGGGATGTGCCCACAACCAAGGTACATGCCCTTGACCGGAATCGAACCTGGGGACCTTCAGTCCGCAGGCTGACGCTCTATCCACTGAGCCAAACCGGTTTCGGCTATTGAGCACTTTTTGCGCTTGGGGAAGATTGTACTAAGTTGCAGGGGCTAAAGTGATGGGTGAGAGACATGGCCCTTTATCTCAGAGAGCAACCCCAGCCCTGACTTCAGGGTCTTCACTACAGGAAGGGGCACAGGCAGTTTGGAGGGGACATATCAGAGAGGCTTTAAGGAACCAGAGGCCTGTCAGGATGATGAGCCTTGAATAAAGGCGTGTTTTTGATGATTAGAAGATCCAACGAGAGGAGGAGGAACAAAAGGCTGGAAGCACCAAGGGGGTGAAAGGTCACGGCAGGGAAGGGGGTCTGGGCCAGGGCAAGCGGGGCCTTGAAGGCTCACTCCCTCTTAGAGTCCAGCTGGCGGGGAGGAAGGGCCAGAGATCACAGAGCAGGCCGTGGTATTCAGGGGGAGCCCACAGTGGCCAAGAGAGGGCGCACAGGGCCAAGGCCCTGGCCTGGCTAGATGGGCACCGAGCATCAGAGGGAGGGGACTGACTCAGGAGGCACTGGCCACTGTTCATCTAGAACTCTCTCTGGATGCCGTTCACATCCAGAAACCTGACAGCTGTCTGAGAGAGACTCAAAGGGACAGCCATCTTCCAAGCTGTCCCTTGAAATCTATACTTTAGACCAGGAATAAGGGACCTTTTTTCTGCCAAAGGCCATTTGGAGATTTATAATATCATTCTCGGGCCATACAAAATACCAACTTCAAAATCGCCTTCTATATTTGGTCAAATATTTAATTAACTCACCCCTAATGCCTTGGCAGGGCCTGACCAAATGACAGGCCCTAGATCAGCGGTTCTCAACCTGTGGGTCATTTGGGGGTCGGACAACCCTTTCACAGGGGTCGCCTACGACATTTTGCTTCTATGTTAAAGGGTCCAGCATTAGGAAGGTTGAGAACCACTGCCCCTAGATGGTCCTCATGGAACACAAACAAGATGCTTTTTCTTTTTTTCTTTTTTTTTTAATTCTCACCCAAGGATATTTTTCCATTGATTTTTAGAGAGAGAGGAAGAGAGAGGGAAAGACAGAGAGAAATATCAGTGTGAGAGACACACATCAATTGGTTGCCTCCTACACAAGCCCTGACCAGGGCCTGGGCCGGGCCGGGGAGGAGCCGACAATCGAGGTGTGTGCCCTTGACCGGAATCAAACCCGGGACCCTTAAGTTCAAAGGCAGGTGCTCTATCCACTGAGCCAAACCGGCCAGGGTGAGATGCTTTTTAAGATGCACATGCGGCTGAAACCGGTTTGGCTCATAGATAGAGCATCGGCCTGCGGACTAAAAGGTCCCAGGTTCGATTCTGGTCAAGTGCATGTACCTTGGTTGAGGGCGCATCCCCAGTGGGAGGTGTGCAGGAGGCAGTTGATGGATTGTTCTCTCTCATCGATGTTTCTAGCTCTCTGTCCCTCTCCCTTCCTCTCTGTAAAAAATCAATAAAATATATTAAAGATGCACATGCGGTCAGTCGAGGATGCCCCGGCGCCCGGTCACCATTGTCCTTTCTCCCCCAGAACAACCCCAGCAATAAACTGGTGAGCACGAGCAGCACGGTCACGGCGGCCCACATCAAGAGGTTCACGTTCGTGTGCATGGCCCTGTCGCTCACGGTAAGGAGACGTCCCGTCGCCCTGTTTCTGGAAAAGGACAAATGCTTGTGTTCAAAGGAGATGTCGTGCATCCCCAAGTGTGATGTGATGCTGGGTTCATTAATGAGCTCTTCAAAACATTTGCATCCCAAACTACGAGCCAATGGTTATTTGAAAGCGCCATTGAATCCAGGAAGCAAGGGTCTCGGCGTCTCTCTGGACTTCTTACAGGCTGAAGGAAGGCGGGCCTTGCTTTTCCTTTTAATCATACTCCGGTCTTGCTGAATAATTTCCAGCCCGTTTGTGAACATCCGGAGCCAACCGCTTTACCATCCCTGTCCCTTTTCCAAACTTAATTGGTGATACTTTGATTTCCCTGGTGAAAGTTCCTTTCCTAATATGTTGATGCTGGCATCGCATGTTTATTTATGCTCCACGCAACACGTTTCGACGGAGCCCCTACAGCATCCCACTCTCCGTGCCGTCTTCCCAGGTACAGCTGTGCCGCTGGCCGGGCCCTCAGGTGACTGCCCAGCCTTACACGGCACACGTCAGGCGTAGAAGAGAATGCTTAAAACATAGAGAAAACACGTACACGCACTGTAATCCCAAGCACATGGTATATAATTTAAGGTTGTTTATAACGTAGCAACAGCAGCCGAAGAGCTCACACACCATCTATAAACAAGCTGACATGGTAGAGTGTGCCCTTTGGATGGAGAGAGGAAGAGGATCAGAGGAAGTACCCGTCTTTTGAACTCTTCTGGTTTCCCTTTGTCGTGGTAGTGGTCCACATTACCTGTCAAGTTCTATAGAAATCCCCCTTTTTTTTCTAGAACCGTGGTCGGCAAACTGCGGCTCGTGAGCCACATGCGGCTCTTTGGTCCCTTGAGTGTGGCTCTTCCATAAAATACCACAGGCAGGTGCACATACAGTGCGATTGAAACTTCGTGGCCCAGGCGCAGAAGTCGGTTTTCGGCTCTCCAAAGAAGTTTCAATCGTTGTCCTGTTGATATGTGACTCTGTTGACGAATGAGTTTGCCGACCACTGGTCTCGTCCACTATGAGGATCTGCTGAAATGCCTGTGTGTGCGCAGTTCTCGGCAGCAGTGACCGATAGCGGGACCTAAGGCAGTAAGAGGTGTTGGGTTCTGCTGGTGACAGGGACACAGTAACTGTAGCCCTTCCCGCCGTCATCACTGAGAGCTGTTTAGCTGGATGAGTCCTGGCAGTGGTCCTTTAAAACCAAGCCTATGTCTGTTTTAAATCCTTAATGGATTTTTTTTAAAAATCCCCAGCTTACTATTGGATTCATTGATCCAACACCCGAGTAGATTATAACAAGGGCAACAAGGGACAAAGAGCCCATCACACAACACCTGACAGCTGATGACCTTGTGTCTGTCCCCAGCTGCCCGTCACTCCAGCCTAGCCCCTCCCATCTGTGTGTCTCTCATGAAACCGGTAGGGTGTCAGAAATATATTCCAGTGCCACCTGACCCGCGGAATTTCTGGTAGCCTGCCTGTGCGTGTCAGGACAGGTTACCCCATGCAACCCGGCTCCCCTGTTTTCATTATTTCCCTCTATGCTGTGCAAGTTTTTCCCTAACTCCCTAAAATATTAGCAGAACACAGAACAAGCTGGAATCTGTGTCAGAGTCATTTAAGAGAAACAGAGAAGGTCTCTGTTGCGGGAAAAGGCCTCAGCGCTGGGAGATGTGTGAAGTGACCGGGAGGCGCGGGTCAGGCTGGTGGGGCTGCCAGGTTCTGTGACTTGGACCCTTCCGCACAGAAAGCTGGAAGCTCTGGGTTGGTGCTGGCTCCCCTCGGCTGTCTGCTTTCGCTCCATTTAACCATCTTCCCAGCGCGACAGTGAGTCCGCAGGGGGAAGTCGGCCAGATGGGACTTGGGGATATTTTATCTCTCCTTCAACCTCCTGGGCAGTAATCTCTACTTCTAAATCAAGTACAGGTTTGTTTTGAAGTGACCACTATCTAAGGTCTAGAAATATATTTTGGTTTCCCTTGTAGAGGTTTTTTTAAATGAGTTATTCTACCTTCTGTAACTAGAAGTACCTGAGGGTAGATTTCCACCAAGAAAACAGAGAGACTCAGAAACCTCTGTTGGAAAGGAACTTGCAGATGCCCCATCAGAGTTTAGGAAAGGAAGAGACTTATCTGTATACAAACTAGAAGCCAGCCTTGCAGGCTCATTATTCACGCCCCACCCGCTTCCTCTGAACCACACGAGCAGGTGGTGCTGGTGCTGGTGCTGGTACTGGTGGTGCTGGTGATGGTAGTGATGGTGATGGTGCTGGTACTGGTGGTGGTGCTGGTGTGTGTGTGTGTGTGTGTGTGTTGCTATCACTTAAGGCCGAGAGGTAGGGGAGCCTGCTAGTATGCCACAAATGACACTGCTTCCCACACTAGGGTATAAGGTCTGAGGCTGGTGACTGGTACTACTTAAGGGTCTGGTTCTCTTTTTTAAAAGAAGTTAAAATAGGTTTTACTCTGGATCTTTGTGAGCTTTGCTTTTTGATGTCAGTGGCTGGTCAAAAGGGAAAGTGTAAACTGGCACTCAAACGTGGATCTTCTATTCTGATTTGAATGGGTTAAAGTGTGTCCCCCAAAAATTCCTATGCTGAAGTCCTAACCCCCAGGACCGCAGAATGTGGCCTCGTTTGGAAATGGAGTTAAGGTGGGTTAGGTGGACCCCTCACCCAGGATGCCTGGTGTTCTTACAAGCAGGGGCATTTGGATACAGACAGGCACACAAACGCCAGGAGATGCCTGGAACAGATCCTTCCCTGACACCTGTGGAGGGAGCACAGCCCTGCCCACACCCCACAACTGCGAGGCAATACTGCCTTTTGCCGTGCTCCCATCTTCTCCATGTAATAATCTGAGTGGAGGATTTGCTTGGACATGTTTTTCACATGGCACAGCCCTGTGCCCACACTTACATGCTAAATTATATCTTTGCAAATGGCTTTGTGGGGGTGGGGGGGTGTGTGTAATTGGCATCATAGCATCCACCGGAAGTATCTGTGCTAGATTTATGTTACTTTGCCTTTTGGTTTTGTTCTGCTTTCCATTAGTCGAATAATGCACTGCGCCTCAGCCACACCCTTGCAAAATCCACTCGCTATTAATGCCGAAAAGCCAAAATAGTCTCCAATTTTCAGGGAAGGGTTTGGTAGCTGGCAGTCACAAACTGTTGTGCATGAAAATGGCGAAATGAATCAGTGGGGATTGACTCAGAGACGTCCAGGAATTTTATTTTATTACTCTCTATGGCTTTTTTTTTTTTTTAAATCATTTGTATTCATCTCAGTTTAAAGACAGAAGCGGTCTGGGCACATTACAGTGTGTAGGGCCCAGACCTCAGCTGGATCGATGCCTAGTGCAGGCCCTGCTGACAATAACCACAATATACGAGTTGGGGACCAGAGACGCTGCGGTGCTCCCGGCGTCTCGGTTTCCCATCTCGGCACCTGCTCACACCCCCAGGTGCGCGAGGCTCTGACCACGAGCACGTACCTGGTGGCCTGAAACGCTCCGTGTCCTGTTGACTGACATCCGATCAGTGTGCGGGGAGTGAGCAAAGCCCAAGTCAAACACCTCAAAGTAGTGTTTGCACACGATCTCAAACATATGAAGAAACACCCAGTAGAGGGAGGTCCGTCACGTAGTGCGTTAAATGAGCATGACAAACACCCAGTTAGCATGCTAAGTGGCCATTTTGTGTGCTTAATGGAGCCAGAAACCATTAGGCCCAGGAACTAAGGAAAACAATAAAAAAAACCACCTGGTCCCATGGAATATTCCTCCCGGCTGACAAACTACAAAAGTGACCTGGAAAGTAAAGTTGCTGTGTGCAGAGCGACATAAGGCCTTTGCTGAAAACATTTCTCATTTTCATCCTAATGAATCGATTACCGCATTTCCAGCTCTGAGTCAGACGGTCCACTGGTTCCAGCCCAGTGAGGTCAACACACGTTGGGCCACTAGATTATTCTGGGGGTCTTCTCGCACCCTCTGAGCAAGGTTCAGAGAACCAGGATGTGATTCTGAGAAAACAATAGCGCCTAGAAAACCTGCTCACCTTTAACCAGGTGCCAGGAGGTTGGCAAGAGCCTGTCTGTCTCTGAGAGATGGCATTTAACCGTGTGGTTTGAAGAATGAATTGGCCTTGACAACAAAAAAAAAAGATGTTTCTAGAAAGTCATGGGACGCCCACCAAGCCAGCGCCTCTGAACCGATGCCCTGCACGCCTCTGAGACCCCTGTGGCACCTGCCTGCCCTCTTTTATTTCAGTGAGTTGAGAAGAGGGGCCACGAAAGAGGGAGTTAGCTCAAGCTTGAATTCAGGGCCACGTAGCACAGTGCTTATGGATGTGGACCTTGAAGCCCCAGGGCCCGGGTTCAAGCCTTGGCTCCCTCCTGGCTGGCTTTGGGAAGGTCACTTAAACATACCAGCCTCGGACGCCCTAGGTGCCGCAGGAGGAATAAGAAGACCCGCCTTGTAAGACTTTAAAAAGAATCCATAGCTGACATCGCACCAGGCTGGGTGTCAGTCGAGTAGAGGTGCTGTCACCTAACACTCCCAGAGCCAGGGACTCCGTGTGAGGGTGAGAGTCTGTCCCTGCCTCCAGCCCGGTGGCTCTTGGTGTAATGGGTGCCAGTGAATAACGTTTCCCTCCCTGAGGCCTGGGAAGGCTCTGGATGCCCCATGGCACCTTCCTGTTCACAGCCTCCAGTCCCAGGGGCAGACCGTGCCCACTCCAGTGGTCGGTCGTCTTGCTTTTTTGAAATGTCCGTCCCGCACGAGCGGCAGTGAGAGCAGAAAGAGAGAGAGTGATGTAGTTAGGCGTCTGGCGTAGACGTCCCACCGATCTGTACACACCAACCAAATGAGAAATGCCAGCAAGGGGGGAGTATAAGCCACACGTGTGTGCATTAAAATGTGATTAGCAAAGCCTGGGCTGTGGAACAGACTCTTTCAAAGAGATAGATGAGGCTGAGGGGTTCTCTGTTTACGGGCACAGCTCTCCAGAGAAAGAACACATACGTGTTTATTCCCAAAGTCATTCTACACATGCCTGACACTCTACGTACGATGCCTCAGACTCTGAGAGCACCACAGTGAAGGAGATCCACAGACTCTTTTTTTTCTTTTTTAATATATTTTATTGATTTTTCACAGAGAGGAAGGGAGAGGGATAGAAAGTCAGAAACATCAATGAGAGAGAGACATCAATCAGTTGCCTCCTGCACACCCCCTACTAGAGATGTGCCCACAACCAATGTATATCCCCTTGGCCGGAATCGAACCTGGGACCTTTCAGTCTGCAGGCCGATGCTCTATCCACTGAACCACACCGGTTTCGGCTCTTTTCTTTTTTTAATTTATTTTTAAATTGATTTCAGAGAGGAAGGGGGAGAGAGAGAGATTTATTCTCTCTCATCATCGATGTTTCTTTGATCAGCTGCCTCCTGCTTGCCCCTGACTGGGGACCAAGCCCGAGGAATCGCATCATGACCTCCTGGTCATAGGCTGATGCTCAGCCACGGAGCCCTGCCGGCCAGACCACAGGCTCTTTTCTTACGGAATTTATAATCTCCGAGAGAAGACGGGCAATAAGCATGCACGGTGGAGTGTACTAGTTTCCTGCGGGCGCTGTGACAAATGACCACAAAGCTGATGGCTTAAAAGAGCAAATTTATTCCCTCCCAGTTCTGGCAGCTGGAGGTCAGCTTAGGTCGCGGAGCTGAAATGAAGGTGTCAGCAGTCACACTCTGCCCAGGGACGTTTAGAAAAGAATCTGTCCCTTGCCTCCAGCTCCGGTGGCTGCTGGCATTCCTTGGCCACGTGACTCTGTGACTCCGCAACTCCCATCTCTGTCTTCACAACCCCTCTTCCTCTCTGTGTCTGCCTCAAAACTTCCTTCGCCTGGATCTCACTCAGGGACGTTTGTGACGGTATTTCGGGCCCACCCAGACAATCTCGGCTAATCTTATTTCCAGACCTTTAATTGCACCTGTTATCTATAATGAACACTTGTGCTGGGGACTGGGGGTGAATATATCTTTTGGGGTGACCATTATGCAGCTTGCAGCAGAGAATCACAGGTGCTTGGGAAAAAATTAAGAAGGTGAGGGAGATGCCTGACAAGATGGTCAGGGAAGGCCCCCCTAAAAGGACACATTTGCAGGTCATCGGATGTCCAGGAGCCCAGCAGCCCCGCACTCCCTGCGTGGACATGCACCCCGAGTTTGAGGGCACCTCAGTGCATATTCACTTGCATTGCTCCACCGCGTCTTTCTGCTCAGGCACTGCCTCTGTTTCTCCCTCTCTCTCTCCAGTTTCAGCCTCTCCCGACTCACCGCTTCCAATATACTTAAGGCTCCCAATCTTTAAGAAAATCAAAGGAAACATAAAAACCATCCCTTTTCCCACAGGCGGACTCCATTTCTCCTCTCCTTGACATTCGAACTTCTTGAGACAATTACCTGAAAGCACCTCCCCACCCCACCCCCTTCCTGGCTACCAGGCCCTCTGTCCCCCTGCCCAGCCACCTGCCTCCTCTCGGGGAGCAAGGGGGGCCTACTTCCTGCCGGGATCGCTCCTTTGATTGGTGGTGGTTTTGCCCATCTCTCATCATCTTACAGAGCTCACCGAGGTCCCCACTGTCTCACTGCCCAGCTCCAGGCTCCTCCACCCCCCCACCCCCGCCCGGTTCTCATGTTTTGTGTCTGATTCGGCCCCCTCCTCCATCCCCAGCTCATACCTTGCGCTGTGGCACTGTCCTCGGCTGGTTTTCCTTTTCTCTTTCCGATTTTTCCTTCACCTGCTACTTGGGGGAAGCCTCTGGTCCTCCCTCTGCGTGAGCCCCAAACTCTGCCCTGCTGCCTGCCCCCTGACCCCTCTCCCTGCAGGGCCTGCCTGAGGACGTGGTCGCTGTCCCACACACCAGTGGCATCTCCTCCTGGGCCCTCGGGCTGTGTCCGTGGGCCCCCAGCTTCCCGAGATCAGCCTTGTTGGGAGGATGAGGTTGGAGGTTGCTGGGAGGAGAGGAGGTGGCTTGCAGACAACGCAGGGAAGCCCCTGGTCATGCCTTGCCCGCCAGGGCCCCGGAGGCCGAGAGGACTTAAGGCATTTTCATTCCAAAGCTTCGGAATCTTAGGCCTGAGGGCCTAGGCCAGCAGCGGAGGAGAGCAAAGGCGGCCATCAGAGCAGGAGGCAGTCGGCTGTCTCTGGGACAATACAGTGGTACCTTGAGATACGAGTTTAATTCGTTCCGTAACCTTGAGGCGTGGGAAACTATGAGATGCTCGAGTCGCGGTAAACTGGTGGGTCGTGTGCAGCCGGCCGATCCGCGTGATTACTCCTATCTCAACGGTTGCTCGTATTTCAAAGCAAAAATCGCTCGCTCGACGGCTCGTATCTCAAAAATCTCGTATGTTAGGGCACTCGTATCTCGAGGTACCACTGTACTGAGATAACCCCCTTCAGTGAGGTTCGGCCCATCTTAAAATACCGTTAATGCTGTTCCCACTGGCATAGGGACCAGCCTCCGCTTCCTGCTGCTGACCTCACCCGTGAGCTGTCACTCAGCCCGGGGGGCAGGGACACCACAGGCCTTATTCCAGCCGGGGCCGTGGTGCCACGCTGACCCCGCTGACCCCGTGTCTCCAACAAGGACGGCCTGTTTGAGGCTTTGTTTCTGCCGGGCAGCCCCGCCCCCGCGCCCCAGCCTGCCTCCTCATTGTTCCCGGATCCCAAAGAAAATGGCTCTCTTGTGCAGTGGGGGGAGGGCAGAACGGACCAAAGGTAAGTCAGCCAAGTTGAGAACCCTCTCCTCTGGGCCTCTGGGAGCACGCATAGTGTGGGCCACCGGGCTCTTCGGGCAGCTTTCGACATCCTGGAAATATAGAGGAGGCAAGGCTCCTGAGTCTCCAAGGTCGGGATTGAAATCCTGGCCTCACCCTTTACCAACGGGGTGACCTGGGCCAAGTCACACAGCCTTTCTAGGCCCTGATGACCCCTTTGGTAACAGAGTAAAAACCCTGCCTCTCCCAGGATGTTAGGAGGTTAAGTGAAATCACCAGTGGAAAGCCTTTGGTGTGTGATCACTGATGAGTTCCTTCCTTCCCATGGACCCTCTGCCAAACCCCACCCCACTTCACACTTAGTAGCCCAGCATTCACTTTTTTTTTCACTTTTTTTTTTTAACTTCACCAGGATATACCATGACATCATAAGTGAATTTTTAAAAATATATATTTTATTGATATTTTACGGAGGGGGAGAGAGATAGAGAATTAGAAACATCGATGAGAGAGAAACATCGATCAGCTGCCTCTTACACCCCCCCCTATTGGGGATGTGCCTGCAACCAAGGTACATGCCCTCGACTGGAATCGAACCTGGGACCCTTCAATCCGCAGGCTACCCTTCTATCCACTAAGCCAAACCGGTCTCAGCAGCCCAGCATTCACTTTTCAAATATCATCATTGTAGATTTGAGGGGTTAACTGGTTTGTTCAGGGGAACTCGGAGGAGAGTAAGGCAATTAAGAATGGTCCCCAAAACTGCCCCTAAAAGGCAGTACAGAACCACAGTGCAGTCTTAAAACAATTGGCAAGTGAAGGAGCACCCCGCGATGTTCTGAGCATGCTCCCATTTTTTAGAAGTAGTTTTGATTGTGATAAAAATACACCTTGCTTACCACTTGGCATAGGAACCGTTTCTGAGTGTGCAGGTGGGTGCGTTCACATTGCTGTGTGGCTGTCGCCGCCAGCTGCCATCCAGTTTCTGTGAACAGTCAGGGAAAGGAAAGGCTCAACAGAAGCTGGGTTGGAATCTTCCAAATAGTCTCCAAATCGGAGTAAGAATAGGAAATAATTCAACATTCCACAAATGGATGGAATGGGCAGAGGTTTGACAGCCCGAGCACCCTCAGCTGGCTTGGTGCATGGCGCCCCCTGCTGTTGGAAGTGTGTTGGGCCTTCCTGAGACTTGTGCGGCTCAGGGCAGAAAGGAGCACTGAGTGCTCTGGCGAAGTGTGCCTGTTGGGCAGTTTCATTAAATCTGAACGGCAGATGGGATGATGTCGCTTTCATAGTCTTTAAAAACAACCGAATTTAAGACGACATCTGGAAATGTTAACTTTTTACCATTGGATGTGCTATCATCGTGGTTTGGTCAACTGCCTTATGGCGCTATTCCGGATAGAGGTGTACAACAGTGGCTATGATGGGCAACCAGCCACGTGGAGAATACGAAGCACCACGGAAACACTGTGTGAGTGCTTATCCACGCTCCCCACTTCAACCGGAAGCAAAGCTCTGGTTTCCTCAGGAGCGGACCGAGTTTACTCCCTCTATTTCAGCCCCATAAAAACTGTACCTGCCTGACCTTCGATAAAAAGTCCCCCGCGTCTCCTCTCCGCATAGCATTGTAGTAACAGTATATATTGTAATCCAATGCGCATTCCATACTATGCATTATAACATATATTATTACGTATGGTAATAATACTAACCATCCTTCCCCAGAAAGCGCTCCCTTCCTATAATATTCGTTCTCCCATGCGTGCTGCGGTTTTCCTGCCCACCCACCTGGCTTGTTGCCCAGCCCCCCTTCCTCTGACCATCAGGACAGGCTCACCCCCTGCCACCCTCCATCAGGCTCCTCCCCAGAAAGCCGGCTCATTGGCCTTTTCACACATTATGTAAACTTTAGGGGTTTGCACTCTGGTAAAAGGGCACATTTATTTTCTTCAGAATTGGGACTCCCCTGGTTCCAAGAGTCATCCTAATGGGATGCCGTGTCATCCAGGGGATGTGGTGACTTGTTATGGGCTCGCCGTTAGCCTTACTTAGGAGGGCTCTCGGGAGTGACCCCATCTGGCTCAGCTGGCTGTGTGCACATGAGAGTGGGAAACCGTGGAGAGGACAGGCCAGAGGGTCCCCAGAGGGCAGCCAAGCGTCCAGCCTGAAGCTAGAGAAACACTCACTCCCCTCCCATCACTCTCCTCACACCCCACACGGGCCCCTCAGCACATCGTGGCAGCACTAAGTTCAGGTACCTCTGATCCCCACATCCCCCACCCTGATGACCCCAGGCCATCTCCCTATGGTACAGTAGCCCCCTGGTGGGACTCTCTGCTTCTGCCCTGCACCCCCTCACCCCCACACTCCATCCTCACCCAGCCTGTCAAAATGGCAGTCATCACCTCACCCCTCCCCCTGCCATCTCCCAGGGCTCCCGTCTCTCTGGGACCAAAAGCTGGAGTCAGAACCATGACCCACAAAACGCTGATGAACTTTCCCATCACACCTACCCGCCACCTGTGTGCAGCTGGAGCAAGCTGATGCTAAGAATCAAAGGCCAAATGGCATTCCTGGGGTGGACATCAGCTCTCTCTCTCTCTCTCTCTTCCTCTCTCTCTCTCTCTCTCTCTCTCCCTCCCTCCCTCTCCCTCTCTCCTCCAACGAAGTAGGCGTGTGTGACATCTGACAGTGTCCTCCATCCACAGGGAAATCAAATTAGTGTGCCTTCTGTGGAGTGACACCAGGCGCGTGCCCCAAGTTGCTGTCTGTGGAACCCAGCTGTCAGCCCCTCCCTCTGAACCAGGACTTTGCCCATCCCTGTCCTAAATTCTTATTAAGATGGACAGATTCAGGGCCCCCTGTTATTTTTTAAAAAAAAAAAATGTTTGGGTTTTTTTTGGTAAAGGAAAAGGAACACATGCCCATTGTGGAAAACAGGGACAAGTTCAAAGAGGAAAATAAAATCAATCCCAATCTCACCACCTACAGACAACTCACCGGTAGCTGTTTAGTCCGATCCCAGGAAACCTTTTGCGCTAATGAGAGGAAGGCCGGTTGGTCCCCCTCACTGTGTGCCTCGCGGGTAGAAGCATCCGCGCGGATCACGGGGCCACAGACACACCGGTGGTCTGGGCATCGAGGGCTGGGAGCTGGCACCAGAACGTAAATCAGTTCACTCAGCCCCACGCCAGGCCGCAGACACCTCTTTGTATGCGGTCTTGTGGAGGGTTAACCTCGGGTTTAGGCAGTGGAGCCTTAAACCCAATTAAGCAGCTGTTGAACGTTCCTTACTAAGGAAAGGCTCCCAGTGAAAATGGTGCCCCGGGCCAGCAATGCTAATGCAGAGCAGCTGCATACATTTCACTTCCTCTGACTGCAGGGACAGGACTCTCTGACTGGGTACTCATCCTGGTCATTGAGGGTAATGGCGGGGGCTTGGGGAGCGCTGGAACTACGTCAAAACCAGAGCGCTTGGCAATGTTCCTTGTGGGCTGGCAGCCTCTCCCGCTGGGCAGAAATGGCTGCCCGCTGTGGCTGGGGTGGTGGGTGCTCCGAGTTCAAATGCTGATGGAGAGACAACTGGGTCCTTCACATCCCACATTCCTAGGAAAGGATCTGAGACTGTCCCGGACTCTGTGGGGGAGAAAGCAGGCCTTGAGGGGGATCCCCCTTCTGTGGGCCTAGCCCAGTGGGTTGGCAAATTGCGGCTCGCAATCCACATGTGGCTCTTTGGCCCCTTGAGTGTGGCTCTTCCACAAAATACCATGGCCTGGGTAAGTCTATTTTGAAGAAATGGCATTAGAAGAAGTCTAAGTTTAAAAAATTTGGCTCTCAAAAGAAATTTCAATCGTTGTACTGTTGATATTTGGCTCTGTTGACTAATGAGTTTGCCAACCACTGACCTAGTCACGTGGATTCAGACTGTAGCATCTCAGCTGGGGTGTTATATATGTAAGGGTTGGGACTTCCTTCCTCCTTAATGCACACTATAATCCTACGTGGGAACCCTAATCTATGGTAAAACTTAATCATCACTTAGCTCATCGTTATAGGGGTTTAGAAATGAAGGTTAAATGCTGCCTCCAAAGTGGAACAACTCCATACAGGTAAAGCCTGCTTAACGGGTGGCTGGCTTCTAAGGAATATGCTAAATTACTCATTGATCTGCCCGACCAGACCATCACTGAAAATCTGACCGTGGCACATACACTAACCAGAAACTGCATGGAGAGGCTGTGAGCACAAGGGCTGCAACCCAGTGAGGGTTCATTTCCAAGGAAATGAACATAATGAAAGAAAGGAGATGCCAATGATCGTGAAGGCAGAAGGTGTGTCTGGAAGGGACTATACTTTACGAGCGATGACTACGTGTTGAAATGCATGTTTCCAAGTTCAAAGTAAAACTCTCCTGGTCAGTGTCTGGTCCTCAGAAAAAGCATCATATAGCCTGTCAAGTAAAAGGGTGTTGGGTCATAGGTCTCCTCCTTTCTTCCTTCCTTTCTTCTACTTCAGAACCTTTTTATTTCAGAATTATTCTGGGTTGGCGGAAACACTGTGAAAGTAGCACTCAGTTCCCACAAACAACTCCATCCCTCACTTGGCTGTGGTTCCTTTGTCACAACTAAGGAACGAACATGGACATGTAACTATGAACTGAGTTGCACGGTGGATTCACTAGCTTTTCCCTCGCAGCCCTGGTCATCTTATCTCTTAGCCCACTCTGGTGTGTGAGTTTCTCAGACGTGGCTTGTTTTTGAGGTGTTGCCAGTTTTAAGGAATGCTAGTTAGGTTTTATGTAAATGTGCCTCAACTTGCGTTTGTCTAAGGTTTTTTCTCGTGGTTAGAGGGCGGGGGGGGGCTTTGGAATTGGGGAGGAAGATCACCTGGGTCAAGTGCGAGTCTCGTCACATCTTATCAGGAGCACCTGCCATCAACATGACTCATCACTGCTGATGTTAACCTTGACCACCTCCAGAGGTCATGTTTGCCAGGTCTCTCCAACCGTAAAGGTACCCTTTCCATACCAAGCTCTTTAAGGAGTGGGGGGTTGCTATGGTCAGCCCACACTTCTGGATGCGGGGAAATAAAGGTATGCTTCACCTCCCTGGGAAGGGAGTTAGCTACATGAATTAGATAAAATTCTGGGCCAGAGATCTGACCCTATTTGCTTATTTATACCAATACTAGAGGCCTGGTGCACGAGATTCGTGCACTGGTGGGGGGTGTGGCCTGCGGGGATCAGCCCCCCACCAGTGGTGCTCCCACTATAGGAGCACACTCACTGACCACTAGGGGGCAGCTCCTGCATTGAGCATCTGCCCCTGATGGTCAGTGCACATCATAGTGACTGGCTGACAGGTCATTCTGGTAGTCCCGCCGATCGGTCGCTGGGCTTTTATATACATAGATTGACTCATGGGTGTTTATTGTATGCTCTGTATTCAGTACTACAGTATTTATTTTGTTGCTGAAATTGCTCCAGCTTTTGCCTGTGGGGAAGGCTTCCTGCTGGGCTCTTGTGTCCTTTGACATATTATTCCAGGCGGATCTAGAATGAGCCATTTCTCCAGGCAGCCCGGGTTCCTTCTATTGGGAAATAAATTTAAAAAAAAATAAAACAAGAGCTGGGCACTGAGTGGCTGCTTCCTAATGAGACAATATTGACAGCAAGCTCTGCAGCAGAACAGCCAGCCCTGCGGCTGCTCGAGGGAACAAATCACGTTCATTGTCAGTAGTTTATTAGGTTTGTTTTCCTGGTCGGGAAAAGTCAATGTCGTTAAGCTCTGCAAATATTTGAGGAACACAGCAGGTCGTGGTCAGCTGGGAGGGCATGTTCCGAGCCAAGCCTCCACCGGGTGAACTCATTTGAATCACACTTTCCTGAAACATTCTTTGTTCGGCTCACCTCCGCAGTTGCCTGCTTTCTGAGACCGGCTGGTTACCTTCGGTCCGGTTGTTCGCTGGGGCTCCACACGCTCTTTAGGGAACGCTGGCCTCCAGAGAGGAACCACGGTTTTTAACCAGCGCCGGACCTGTTGCTATGTTGCAGATATTGCTTCCCGGGAAATGCAAGAGATAGTCACGTTTTCAGGAACTTACTGGCAGGCAAGGAGCACTTTCATCTGGAAGCATAGCAAAGGCAAAGGGTCGAATTCAGAGACTTCCAGAAGAAAAAGAAAGGCAGCTTCGATACGTTGTTCCCCGTGGCATTTCTTCGCTTTCAGTACTGTCCTGTGATTGCTCGAGCCCCAGGCTGATGGCATTTGGATACGTTGTTCTAGAATAGTGGTTCTCAACCTGTGGGTCGAGACCCCTTTGGGGTCGAACAACCCTTTCACAGGGGTCGCCTAAGACTATTGGACAACACCTATTTCCCATGGTCTTAGGAACCAACACACCGCTCCTCAGTGTAGCAATGTAGTTTACTGTTGTCATATTAAGACTATTACCCATGCTACACCACGATTCAAGACAAAATTTCATTTATTTGTCATTAGAAATAAATATTTCACAATATATAATTACACATTGTTTTTTGTGAGTAATCACTATGCTTTACTTATGTTCAATTTGTAACAATGAAAATACACCCGGCATATCAGATATTTACATTACAGTTCATAACAGTAGCAAAATGACAGTGATGAAGTAGCAATGGAAATAATTTTATGGTTGGGGGTCACTACCACATGAGGAGCTGTCTTAAAGGGTCGCGGCATTAGGAAGGTTGAGAACCACTGTTCTAGAAGGTCCAGCCTACGCTCTAGGTGGGCATGGCAGACAGCTCTGAAGAGGCGCCTCAGGAGCATGTGGCCCGATAGGGGCATTCAGGGCACGCTTGGCACACAGGTGCCAGACAGGAGAGGATGGTGGTTCAGGGGTGCCACGCTGCATTACACTGTGGCCTTTGAGAAACAGCATATTGAAACCACCCTCTTTGGGAAGCTCCGTGAGGGATCCACCAAACTTAGCATTTTGTTCTGCAGGGGCCATGGAGGTCCTGGCCCCGGTTACCGGGCATTTCTGTAAACGTCTCCAGTGGTGCGGGTGTGCTCACCAGGGTCCTGTCTTCCAACTGGACTCCGAGGTCTCCCAAGGCCATGAAACGACTCAGGGTGCCCGTCCCCCAAGCAGAGAACTCGGAGCGGGGAATCACCTGGCTTGGCCACAGGCGCTGGCTGTACCCTCCTGTCTGTCATGCGGCGACTCCCTCCCTTCCCTTGGCCTGTTGTAACCGAAAGGCCATCGTGCAGTGATTTCCCAAAGCCGAGAGATTGCCACAGCGGACACTGTCTCACATTCAGGTCATCGCTGGCTCCTAAATACCCACGGCCTTACAGCTACTGTCCTGGAAGCTCTCGTTTTCCGCAGAGGGTGGTCCTTCCAGTAAGCTTGGCTTACTCTCCCAGGTCCCGAGGCACAAATCAAATTCGGATAGTTCCCTCTGCCCTGCTCGGTGCCATTTTGAAGTTGCGACA
>PVJN01017534.1:0-39700 GCA_004026805.1 Lasiurus borealis
GGGGAAAAGATTTCATTTGAACTGACAATGACCTTCCCTTCACAATAGAGCTATGAATGAACTTCTGCTCCACAAACTCCCACATGTTCCATTTTTCTTATCACGAATAATAGTCATTAATCAATCAGCATATATACATACATACAACCACACAGAAAAAGATACATGTCATTTTTCTTCCTAGATCACATTCTTCTAGTCTAAACCAAACCAGATTTTCACTTATGGAGGGAGGGAGGGGGAAATCTGTAAATAAGGTGTTAAAGGAAAAAATAGAAAAACACGTGAAAAGTCATCTAACCTGTTCACAGTTCAGGGAACCAATACCACACCCAATTCCACATTCATCCAGATTTTCATATCACATTTTCTACCGCAGTTATATGAAACTGTATATTAATATATAAAGCATGCCTAAATTAGAAATATTTTAAAATCTTAGCATTTCAGTTAAAGTCAAAAGAAGAAGTTTAAGTTAGTACCTTTAGTTCACAGAGAAATGTTTAAGGACTTGTATGCATGTGTATTAGCATAACCAATGGACACAGACACTGGGCGGTGCAGGCTTGCCTGAGATGGGAATGGCTGGGAGGGGTGTCAATCAGGGGAAAAGGAGACATATGTAAAACTTTAGACAATAAATAATTTTTTTTAAAGATTTTACTGTCCTCACTAGTGAAAATAAAGCCTGTTGAACACCACCTTGGGGAATTTTCCCTTAGAGCTCTAGATGTTCTGGCATAAGGAACAAATAGTATGTTAGAGAGTATGGGTGCATACCTTGGCTCCAATATTAAAAATTGTAATAAATCCCTTCATCATTTGAGAGTCCACTCCACCTGGACTAGAATCCAAGGATTCCGGGGGAATTGCCATCTGTACTGTTCCCACCCTCACTGAGCTTACGGTCTCCTTAAAAAGTACCTGTTATCTTCGTTTAATTTAAGCTGAGACTCAGAGCATTCTTCTTGATGCGATTTTGTTTTATTGAAATGCAGCCCTATGCCGAGTGGAGGAAAGGATGGAGGAGATAATATAGAGGCAAGGAACACAGGCAGAAGACCATTGGCACTAACATGGGCAAGAAAAGATGGCATCCCAGCCAAAACCGATTTGGCTCAGTGGATAGAGCGTCGGCCTGCTGACTGAAAGGTCTCAGGTTCAATTCTGGTCAAGGGCATGTATCTTGGTTGCGGGCACATCCCCAGTAGAGGGCGTGCAGGAGGTGGCTGATCCATGTCTCTCTCTCATGGATGTTTCGAAGTCTCTATCTCTCTCCCTTCCTCTCTGTAAAAAATCACTAAAATATATTTTAAAAAAGAAAAGAAAAGATGGACTCCTGAACAAGGCGCTAACAAAGAACATGGACAGAAGTGGGCAGACTGAAGAGCTATTTCGGAGCTCCTGTCCATGGACTTCGGTGATAGATGAGTCTGCGTGGTCAGAAAACAGGGAGCGTCACGTGCACGTCTGAGGATGGAAGGTGAGCACTTCTGCTCTGTGAGGCTGGATAAGTAGTTGAGCTATCTGGTGTCAGGATTTCTATTTCAGTTGATTGTCTCCAGAGATAGGCCAACCTCTCACATTGGACTTGGCCTTGCGATTCCTGACCATTTTCAGAATGTGTACATGTGGCGTAATTGCTGCCATAATTCAATGGGGCTGCTTTGTGCCTTAAAGCTGAGAAGCGAGCATACCTTTGTGTGTTTGGAATGTTAATTGAATTACCTCCGACTTTAGTTTATGTTCCTTAAGTACAAACTCTTAAGTCAGGCAAAAGGGATCACAGTTATGTAGTACCCTACTTAACTACCCTTTTTATAAGCAAGGATTTTCATACCAAAAATAAACAGAGGCACAGACACATAAACCCATAAATTATGTGGGCGAGTACTTTAAAGGCCGATGTATTTGCACAAGGACCAGGAGAGCTTCGGTAAAAGGGACTAGGTCCTGGGAATTCTCTCTAAAAGTGATTTATTGCCATCAACATTCTTCTTCAACTTAAACATAAGCATTCACACATATTTGAATGGCTCTAGACCTTGGACGTTAAAACTCTACTTCTGATGTTCTGAGTAAACACCTTTAGAGAAGAAGCAATCAAATAAGAGAAAGCAACTTTTCTCTTTGAATTTGCCTTTTTTGCACAGAATTTTCTCTAAATACCTAAAGATTCTTTGATAATGTTATTTAGAAATATTTTCTACATTATATATAATATACATGTAATACATATCATACACCCATGTATTACAAACTCTTAGAATGTTTCCTATTGATCCGATTTTTTTTAACAGAAGGATTCTTCTCAGCTTCCTGACAATGTAGATTTCAAACTTTATGTGTACTTAGAAAATCACTTTGGACAAACATTTATGAGCCATCTACTCTGTATAGGTAGATGTGCCAGTGTATGTCAATGCATGTTATCAACATAATAAATCAAGTGTCAAAAAAACAACAACAACTTAACGAATAAGCAATAATGTTAGCCGCAAACAGAGACAGACTTAAGCCACCGTTTTTTACCTTTCTAGTTCATTAAGGGGATAAGGGAGAAGAAAAACAAGCTTTTCTAATGCTTAGCCCCTGATATATCATAAGGGGAATTAGCTACCCTCCAGCCTTGATAATCCATTCTCCAAAGAACCCTGATGATCATCTTCAGTAAAAGGGGATTGTGCATGGCTGACAAGACATGTTATTTCACATCCCAGGTTCTTACTGACTGCCCCCAAAGCCCTCACAGTATTTATGTTTTCTGTAAACTAATCCTCACTTCCCAGGAGGAGGTTACTTTGCATTAAATGATGAAATGGCACTTGGAATATGTATCCTATTAGTGTTTATCATATTAGTATATTATCCCTAATACAAAATCCGTGTTAGTTTAATGCAAAGCTTTACTTTCTCCTCACTTATAACTTACAGAGGGACATGTTGAACAAGTTAGCTATGTCAATACATGTCTGCTAAGCCCATGAGCTGAATTCCAAAAGGCCTGGAAGAATTTTTTGTTAATGCTCTGCTTACATTGCTGCGGCGCTAACACCACTGACCCAATTAAAACCATACCCGGACAGTTCTGTATTTGTAACAATTTGTATGATTTAAACGACAAGGTATCCGCGAAGGGAGCCAGAATCGCACTGGCAGAATATGATTCTCCAGCTAATCGGAGCGATTTCCCTTTTAAATATGGATCGGGAGACCTTCCGCATAAGAAAGCCATGGCCACGAAAGCTGTCCGGGACAGAGCGACGTGTGGTTCTTCCAACCTCAAGGTAGCAAGGAAGCTGGCTGGTGTGAACGCTGGCTGGTACGTCCCAAAGAAAACCACCCCAAGTCTTCTTGACTTGACCTTGTGTCCTTTGACTAGGCAGCCCACCGCACACCACACAGCTGCACCCAATAAGACTGTGCTCTGGCCGGAACTGATATGGCTCAGTGGAGAGAGATCTCACAAGGATGTTTCTCTTTCTCTGTCTCTCCCCTTCTCTTCCACTCCCTCTAAAAATCAATGGGAAAATGTCCTCTGTTGAGGATTAACAAAAAATAAATAAATAAACAAACAAAAAAAGGAGGGGGATTGACTGAAATAAAGTAAGTCCTTAATAAAGAAACTTTTTATGCTAGGCTGTCTTCAGTGGTGCTAGTATTTTCTTAAAAATATATTTTATTGATTTTTTACAGAGAGGAAGGGAGAGGGACAGAGAGTCAGAAACATCAATGAGAGAGACATCGATCAGCTGCCTTCTGCACGCCCCCTACTGGGGATGTGCCTGCAACCAGGGTACGTGCCCCCGACCAGAATCGAATCTGGGACCTTTCAGTCCACAGGCCGATGCTCTATCCACTGAGCCAAACCAGTTTTGGCAGTGGTGCTATTACTAATAACTAATGCTCCACTTATCAGGCATCTGCCATGTGCTATGCATGTCTCTCAGCTCTTCACATATATTAATGTGTTTAACCCGCTAGCAACCCCATGATGCAAGAACTCTCTTTATTCCCGTTTTATAGACAAGGAAACCGAGTCCCACTGTTTAGCAATGTGCTCAGCAGCTATCATGGTTCACTGGGTCCCATTTAACCTTTACAAGTATAACATAAGACTCTAATGGTTTGATTCTACTAATGCCAGGGTTTCTACGCTGGGCAACTATGAACCTCTGAGTCTGTTATATCTAAATAATGGGTCTCTTTCTGGAAAGAGTCACGAGAGAGCATCCTTCCCACCCCAAGCACCAAAGCAAACCTGATGAGCTACCAAACCCGAGTTTTAAAACCCCCACCTGAGAGAGGGGGATGCAAACAAACCTCAATGAAAAGCTTGCCAGAAATGAATCGCCCCTCGCAGGTGAGAAGAGAGCTGTGACAGTTGTCACTCAGCAGAACGATAAGTGGAAAAGACTCCACTTGGGAGGGATCGGGAGACGTTAGCCAAGGCTGCGGGGAAGGTTCAACAGTCACGTGACGTCTGGCACACAAAAGCAGAGAATGCCAAGGCACTCGGCCACGGGGCGAGTCTGCACCCACCCACCCACCCAATCATTCCCACCGGCTGCCACCAGCGCTCAGGGACACTGTGCCAAAGGCTGGGACAGGGCAGGACAGGGCTCCCCCCTGCGGTGAACCAGGCCTTGTCCAAGGTCAGGGCAGCCATTCCCAGAAGCAGAACCGAGCAAAGTGCACTGGACGCGCTGTGGGCTCAGAGTCCTGAAGGCCTGGGGCTTGTCAGGTGAGTTGAGAGACATCCTTCTGTGTCACCCCCACATGTAAACAACACACACACACACACACACACACACACACACACACACACACACACAAAATAAACGTGGGCAAAAAGCTCCCTGGACAGACCCTTCATAAAAGACTCCACGGAAGGCCAATAATTATATGAAACAGGGCCCCACATCATCAGGCACGAAGGAAAGGCAAATGAACCCCGAATTCCAGAGACTTACATCAAATATCGGTGAAGCTCTGGAGCAACTAGAATTCTCGAGCACTTCTAATCAGAGAATAAAATAGTATAATTATTTGGAGAACTGTTTGGCAGTTTCTAAGAGTTAAACATACATCTGTCCTAGGAACCAGTAATTCCGCTGTAGGTAATTATCTAAGATGAATGAAGACGCATGTCCTCAAAAGACTGGTTTAGAAATGATCAAAGCAGTCTTATTGATAAGCCCCAAACTGGAAACTCTCCCTATGTTCAGCAACATGTAAACATAAAACTTCGTATGTTCACACAAGAGAATACTACTCAACAATCGAGCATAGGAATTACTACTATAATCAAAAACACGGATGATTATCAAAAACATTGTACTCAGTAAAAGACGCCACACACAAGAGTACGTACGTGCGTCTGAATCTATGGACATGAAGTTCTAGAACAAGCAAAATAATGCATGGCAAAGAAAATAAAAACAAGAGTTAAATTAACCAGAAAGGCCCTAACCGGCTTGGCTCAGTGGATAGAGCGTCTGCCTGCAGACTCAAGGGTCCCAGGTTCGATTCCGGTCAAGGGCACGCACCTTGGTTGCGGGCACATCCCCAATAGGAGGTGTGCAGCAGGCAGCTGATTGATCTCTCATCGATGTTTCTAACTCTCTCTCCCTCTCCCTTCCTTTCTGTAAAAAAATCAATAAAATATATATATTTTAAAAATAACTAGAAAGAGGCACACAGGAGCCTCTGGGATGATGGACATAGTCTACGCTTTATTTGGGAAGAGTAATAATGCAGATGTCAAAACTTAACTGACCTGAGGCTTTGCACAATTTATTGTAGTTTAATTATACCGCACTTTTTAAATGTCTGAGGGCAAATATGATTTCAGACTGCTGAGAATGAGCTGGCTCCACACTGAGTCCATGACACAGGAAGTAAAAGCCACGTCCCACAGGCCACCCCAGGTCAATGTAAAACCCTCGCAGCGCTTCCCCGGTTCCTCACATGTAAGAGCCGGACGCAGACAAGCCAGGACCGGCTCAATAACAGCACCGCCCTCTGCTTCCTGAGCGACCCCGTCCTTTCATCTCTGTCCAGCCAGCGTTATCTCGTGCTGATCCCCCAAACCTGCTGATGTGTCAGGTCCTTGATCTCTCAGGGTCAGCCCGGAATTGTTCGGGGTCGGCCTGTGAAGCGCCGGGGATTCCTGCTCTAAGCACCCCAGCTTATGGGCCGTGTGGCTCCCCAGAACTCTGCCATTAACGAGCTGCTTGGTGATCTTTCAGTGCCATTGCTGCTCTTGGCTTTGCCAGGCGAGTCTGCACAAACCCCTTCCGGCGAGTGCCTCGGAAAGGCGCACCGACACAGTGATGGAAAGGGATACTGTGCAGGAGGGTGAGCGCAGGCGAGAAAACGCACATCTTCTGGTTTTGCTAGTTTAAGAAGAGGAGCCAGTCACACTGTGAAGTTCAGGAGTTCTAGATTGTGCATAACGGGCTCCAAATGGGAAAACGGCTCTACATGGCGGTAGCCAGTGAAGCACTGCCCCCAAAGGTTTGGGGGTCAGTCTCCATGCAGAGATCCGGAAATGTCTTAGGGAACCAGAACATTGAGGAGTTCAACTGCGATTCCTGATACTCAGCAAAACAGCTACCTAAGCAGGAACCAACCGTCTTTTTCTCGTCAGTGCTTGTCTTCGCTCTAGAAGTCTTCCTCTGCTCTGCCAGAACACTTCCGACAGGGGTTTAAGATGGTGGGAGTCTCTGTTCCCAAAAAGCAGTTCAGTCCTTCTCAACAAGCATCCATCGAGGGCTGGGCTAATGTTTTGGTGGCAATTATAAAATGCATACTCTAAGGCAGTGGTTCTCAACCTTTCTAATGCTGCAACCATTTAATACAGTTCCTCGTGCTGTGGTGAATCGTAATGTAAATATCTGTGTTTTCTGATGGTCTTAAGCGACCCTGCTAGTGGTTCTCAACCTGTGGGTCACTGCTGTAGAGCCTAAGACCATTAGAAAACAGGTCACGACCCACAGGTTGAGAACCGCTGCTCTAAGGCAAGCCAAATTTTTCTAACAGAAGGTTAGCTGAAGAATCCGGATTTCTCTCCACGCTCAAAATGAGGAGCCATAAAATCTGAAAGTAATCAGATAGCTGAGGGAAATCAGAGCTAAAGTGAATTATTATAGAAAAGCCGTGGGTTCTTTGGCAATATAGTATAATCACCACTACCACTACCCTTTCTGCATCCACACCGTCACCCTCTTCACTACATCATCACCATTATTGACGTCATCATACACTATTAATAGTACAGACAGCTATAGAAGAAGCCTTATTGAAAATAATTTTGGGAGGAAATATTATACCTTAAAATTCATATCCCATTTGACTCTTCCATTTCTTTCAGAGCTATGTGTCTTACAGAAATGCATATGCAAAAATGCATGGAAGAGCTTAATATTATACAGATGTCAATTCTCACCAATAAAATTCCAAAGTCCCAATAGGATTAATTTTAGGCAAATGGACAAACTGACTCTAAAATTTGCATGGAAGCATTGTTTGAAACACAGAAAAATCACAAACATCCTAAGTAACTTCCAAGACAAATTGATTTAGCAAATGTTTATCAAGTGCCTATTATGTGCTAGGTATTGTTTTAGTTAAGGAGATAACTAAGTAAAACGTTGGTATGCTCCGACTGTACACAACGAGGTTGCATATAATAAGAATAAAGCACAGTTAATTAATTCCTGTGGAAAAACCTATCTTGTGGACTTATTTAAAATCAGTACAATACATGGAATATAATGCTATTTATTTTATAAAAATCATCTTGATCTGAACACATAAATGTAAAATGCCTAGAAAATAATCGAGGAAGATAGCTTACTAACAAGGAATGGATGATGACTTGTAAAGAGGAAAGCGGGATTGAGGAAGTCACACACAATTCTGGCTTTGTGTACCGGCATACCTAAAATATTGGGCTACCTGAAAAATACGGATGAAGCATTTCTCGTCACAATCTGGTTTAGAATAAGGTGTACTTAATATACCATATTTTCTGGAGTATAACTCAACTGGGCATATAAGGCAACCTCCAACTTTTCCAGTTAAAATATAGAGTTTGGCATATACTCACCCTATAAGATGACACCTAGCATATACGACGACCCCCAACTTTTGAGAAGATTTTCCTGGGTTAAAAAGTCGTCTTATACACTGGAAAATATGGTACCTTCTCACTATTATTGGTCATTTTTCTAGGACTTCAAATTCTGTAGGTTGATGGTAGACCAAGATTATCTTTGTTCAAAGAAAAGTCAGAAAGCCAGGCAGTTGAGAGAGAACAAACCAGGATGGTGTCTACCATCAGTCAAACTTGGAGTCTAATCCCTGCTCTGTAGCATGATAAGCATGTAGGTTCTCAGAACATACACTTGCAATAGCAAGTAATAGGATGTCTAGCAAGAAGTGGCTCAAACAGTGGGGACTGTTAACTCACAACCGGAAATTCAGAAGCAGAACAGTGCCAGGCAGGTCAACCCCAGAGATTTCCCTTGGCCTTTTCCTTATAGTTGCAAGATGGCTGCTGTAGCTCCAACAAAGTACCACATCCATACAGGACAGCAGTCCAGTATAAGAAGAAACGAGGTCCTTTATTTATCTACGTCTCTACTTTATTGGGACAGATAGGTTTTCATACCAGTCCCTACAAATTTCCTCTTGCATTTAATTAGCTAAATTTATTGAGGCCACCCTCAAATAAATCACTAGAAAAAAGGTAGAACTATCGTGTTTGATGTAAGCCCAATCGTATTTCATATCCTGAGACTGAGCCCTCCTCCTTGCCTGAGCACGTAATTACATGATACCCACAGTAATTCCGGGTTCCTCTATTAATAAAAGAAGAAAAAATGAAGCACCAATGAACAGTCAATATCCTGCTACAATAAGTAAAGATTGGGTTCCTTTATCTGTAAATTGAACCATAATCGTTCAGAATACTAAGTGAGATAGTATATGTTAAGCACTTGACTTAGTCTAGCTATTTGATCAATGACAGTCTTCCTCTTCAATCTCCCCCATCAATAATTATAGCATCATTGCCACAAAGAGCCTGTAAAAAGATAGAAACCAAGAAAACTAGAAAGAGAAGCATCCAGAGATAGTTTTCCATTCCTTGTACTTAGGTATTCCTACATAAATGATATATTTGCATTCCGCAACCAGAAGTATCCCTATCGATCTGAAGATTGTTACTAAAATGCCAGATTGGTTTCTGAAAAAGAGTTCTGCACAAAGCAATACGATTCAGTGACAGAAGGCGTTAGAGGAGGCACAATCTCAGGGAAGGACTTTTCAATATTAATTTCCTTTTTCTTGGAGAAAAGGGGGGTCTAAATGGGTGCTCACTGAACACTAGAGTAGCACATGGCACCAGGGAACCGGGGCACTCTGGGGCCTCTTCTAGAAAGGCACTAATCCCAAACTCCCCTTCCCGTTTACAACCAAAATGGCCATTTACTCTCTCATGAAAAAACACGGCCCTGTAAATTCCAAAATAACACCAGAGGTCCTCTGTACACGATGGCAATCAATTTTAAATTATTTCACCACAAACTACTGGATGGCAAATTTGGCATCTGATTTCAGCCATGGCAGCATGGGGAAGAGTAGAGGGACTCAGAGTTGGGCTTCTCTACATCCGAGTGGACAGATTTCCCTGGTGAAGTACTTCTCGAATGTGGGTGTGCCTCTGAATCACAGGGAGGGCCTGTCCAATTAGATTCCCGAGTCCCGCCCCCAGGACATCTAGGGTGAACTCCAAGAATCTACATTTCCAACAAGGTCCCAGGTGACGCTTATGACGCTGTTGGGGATTATTTCAATCCCTAGTGACAGAAAGCCAATTCAAACTAGATAAAGAAAAAAACACAGGATATATTGATGTATGTGACTAAAAGAGAAAGGAATTAGTGCTGACTTCAGGCATGGTAGGAGCCAGGCCGTCAAGTGATGCCATTAGCTGTTCTCTAGGAGAACCACTGCCCCAGGTGATACGGGAGCCATGAGCATGCGTGATGGCATCAGTCAGTCCCTGAATCCCTACCGGGGCACCCAGGCTCCAACCTAGTCAAATGACCGTGGAGAGCAGAGCTGTGAAACGGATAACGTTTCTGAATAGTTTCAAACAATTCCCAGGCTATGGAACTGGCGACTAGAAGACCTCATTTGGGGGGAGACATTTTGAAGTAAGCTTGAAAGGAGAAGAAGCCCACCTACCAGAACAAGCCAGCTCTCCACCCTCTCCCCTACCGACTTCCCAACAGAGGGAGGACAGAATAACCAGCACTCAAGTTCTAAATGCTTTTAAGGGCTTGCAAGTATTTCCAGTCCATTATCTGTCCTTTCTTTCATGCCCGATAAAACCATTTCAACAGAGACCCCAAGACTGGAGAGCTCTTTTGCATCTTGGCCAACAGACAATGCTCCCTGATTGGACCCCATCAAAAATCCAAATCCAAGAGCATGGTCCAGACACCCTGGCTCGATGAACCTGCTGACCACTGCTTTGCCAACAACAGACCCACAGAACTGGACTGGAACATTTTTTCCTGTCATTTGATGCAACGGATTTTTCAAAACAATATTTTAATTTGGATACCAAGCCAAATTCCCTCTCGGAGGAGGGAGAGGGCACATTCCATTGTGTAAGACAATACTCATTCCACCACGCTGATGTCAGTGCTCGGCGAGCAGCGCTCTCGCTGAGATTCCTTTGCTGGCCATTAAGGCTCCTCTTATAAAATGTTAACCGCTTCAGAATCAAGCAAGATGTTGCACATCTTTGTTAGCATTTTTTTTTTTTGCAAAACCGAAAGAGACAAGGCTGTCACCAGCTGCCTCCCGCGCAATTATTTAATGACTTCTCCCTCATGGCATGAGGAGGATTTCTGAAATCTATCTTCACCTCCCAGGACTGGGTTCTCCCAGGAATACTGATTTGGATAGTTTATCTTTGCCAGCTTTTAACGGCCGAGGAGCAGTGTGATTGTTTGCTAAAATGATAGGAGGCACTTCGGGGCTGTGAGACTAAATCTTAGCAGGAATTTGGAGGTTAATGGGAAACACACTGGCATTTTGCTGGTTAGGGGAATTCTAGGGCACAGGGAAGATTAAGGACTAACTGCACTCGAACTCATAAATGCTAGAAAATGGCGTGAAGTAGGATAGCACAGCAGGGAGATTTTGGCAAGAGCCTCTTCGTACGAATACTTGAAAAGGCACCAAGTTAAAAAAGTCACAATATGTTAGCTATCTTTTATCTCTCATCTATCTTCTCTCTAACTGCATACACATCCAAAAGTGTTAAGATTAAACAACGCAATTTATTTCTATTTTTACTCTAATCATGTGCTACTTTTTAAATGGCAAAATGCTTTTTAAAAATCATAGAACAGTGGAAAAACAGAACACAATACAGTGCCAACCGTACTAAATTAACAATTGTTCACTTTCAGTTAACGGAGCCAATTTTAAAATGAACAAAAGCAGCAGTCCAGAGAACAGTGAAGTCCCCTTCAATTTCTCCTTGTCACGTTTGCCTGTTTAATTTCCTGGGCACCCTTACAGCGGATGGCTTTATACTTTTATTTTACACACACTACAAGTCCAATGCACAAAATTCGTGCACGGGGCTCGGCCCTCACAGCCCCAGCTGCCTTGGCCTTCAAAGCCCCGGCTTCCTCCAGAAGGCTGTCCGGATGACCGGCTGGAAGGTCGTCTTGTTAGGTCTAATTAACATATGAGCTCTTTATGATACAGGCTACACCATATATTTTATAGACATGTTTCCTAATATCTACATAGGTGCTCGCAATATAACACTTACGCTACAACTTGATTTCTTTATTCAGTGTTATACATCTGAGCCTCTCCATTTTAATAGCTGTAGACCTAGGTCATTATTAATGGTGGCATCACATTCCATTCTATGAGGACACTACAATTTATCTTTTAGCCAGCCGATGAAACCTTCAGGTGTTTTCCATTTCTCATGACTACAAATAATGCTGCCAAGAATAATTCTGTCCATGTTTCCCAAGCCTACAGTGGGAGAGATTTTCTTGAGACTATATCCAGGGCAGAACTGCTGGGTTGTAACGCCTGCACGTTTTCAGCCATGGTCAAGGTCATCAAAATGCTCTCCCATGAGGTGACGGCAATTAGTATTCCAATCAGCAGCATCAACAGTTTTTGTTTTCCCTTATTCTTGTCAAAACTTGGAATACAGTGGTACCTCGAGATACGAGTTTAATTCGTTCCGTAACCTTGAGGCGTGGGAAACTATGAGACGCTCAAGTCGCAGTAAGCTGGTGGGTCGTGTGCTGCCGGCTGATCCACACGATGACTCCTATCTCAAATGTTGCCCGTATTTCAAAGCAAAAATCGCTTGCTCGACTGCTCGTATCTCAAAAATCTCGTATGTTAGGGCACTCATATCTCGAGGTACCACTGTATGTCATTCTTAAGGACTCACCCAAGGGTCCCTGATAAACAACCAGGATGAGTTTTGTGCCCAGACGTGGAAAGAGGCTGCAGTGGACATCTCTCACCTCCCCCCGCCAGTGTCTCCTATTTCTAGAAGCAGAGCTTCTCTTCTCTGTGAAGAACTGCCCTCCAAGCCAGTGGATTGGTTGCTGGTGATGCAGTTACGAAGGAGCTTCTCCCTAGCTGGAGTGAGCCATCCAGGAGTAGAGATCAGGCTATCGGCTATCAAAACTTTTATTAGAGAGAAACCAAGATGGCGGCATAGGTGAACACCTAACCTGCTGCCTCGTACAACAATTTCAAAACTACAACTAAAACACAAAACGGACACCATCCAGAACCACAGGAAAGCCGGCCGAGTGGAAATTCTACAACTAGAAGGGAAGAGAAAAGCACATTGAGAACCAGAGGAGCTGCAAAAAGCTGAGGCACGGAGGTGTGTGGGGAGGACTGGGGGCTGAGTGCGTGGCCGGCTTTCTCAAGCAGGAAGGAGACAGAAGCTCCCATCTGCGCAGAACTCCAGGTCCAGGAGAGATTCTGCAAACCCAGACTCATCCGGGGGGAATCTGGACTGTCAGGAAAGAGAAAAGCACTGCGGCTCAGGGGAGTCACAGGGGACAGAGGTCCCATCGATTTAATCTGCCCTTCATAAGAAATTGACCAAGTCTCAGTGGCAAAGAGGAAGAGAGGGAGGAGAAAGATAACTTCATCCCCTTGATTTTTCTCTTCATTTCGTTTGATGTTTCTACCTTCATACAGTTTTAGCCACAGACAATATAAATAGAGCTAGATGAAAATAACACGATTTTCAAAACAAGATAGGACATTTTAGCCCTTAATAATTCATGGGAACAATTATACTTTTCACCCAACAGCTTCTCCTGTCTCAGAAATTTCACATATGGCAAACCCAGCTAATTGCCAGGACTCTTGCTTCTAATATGATTTAGAATGGGGCCAATAAAATAAAAGTAAATAAATAAAATAAGTCTCTTTGCAAAGGGACAGGCTGGAGAATTAAAAGTAGTCTTTATTGTAGAATTTCCTGAAGGACTGAACTATGAGTGGTAGACACAAAATTATGAAAGATCCCAAAATATTTGATGTATCCCAAAAACCCGAGGAATGCAATAGTCTTCAGGACAGCCAAGAACGAGAGAGGGGTTTGCTGGTGTGGAGTAGGACAAGGGAAGGAGTATCCCTAGTATATTGGTAGACACTACTGCCTGCCTTAGGCAAAATCCAAATATTCGTAATGGGTGAGGTTGGTTTTATGAGTGCTTTTACAGTAGTCAAACAACCAAAATGCAAAACCAGAAGGACATTAGGCAAAATATGATAAAAATGACGTATTTGCTCAACATGAGAAGTAAAACCAAGAGAAGATAGGAAAGGAATATTTCTATTTTTTTCTTTCTTGGCTCTCAAGTCGCTCCATAAGGACTGGGAGGAGAGCAAAGGAACCAGGGAATCTCCTTCGGAAAAACAGAAGAGTGTTTCCAAAGTTCATTTCTATTGCTCTGCATTCGGTTCAGCCTGTTTCTTCCCCCTCTAGATGCTTACAAGAATGCCTTTTATGGCCGAGACTAGTTTGGCTCAGTGGATAGAGTGTCGGCCTGTGGACTGAAAGGTCCTAGGTTCGATTCCGGTTGGGGGTATGTACCTTGCTTGTGGGCACAACTCAAGTAGGGGGCATGCAAGAGGCAGCTGTTTGATGTCTCTCTCTCATCGATGTTTCTGACTTTCTATCCCTCTCCCTTCCTCTCTGTAAAAAATTAATAAAAAATACATTTAAAAAAAAAAAAGAATGCCTTTTCTGCCTGGTATTCATACGCAAGACATTTGTGAAATATGTGGCTTCATACCAAGAACAGAGTGGGGTGGGGACCCCACAAAAAGGAGCGTTTCTTTCAAATATCAGCACAAAGAGGTGCTTCTTTGAAATATGTCACGTTTCCAAGTCTGGGAAGGCACACCTGGCCTCCTGTTTCAGCAGAACATCAGACCTTCCCAAGAGAAGCAACATGGATGCACTCCCATGTACAGTCCCCAGCTCGCTGTAACACAAGAAAGAATAGGAGCCATTCCACTTTGGACACCATGTGAGTGTTCAGTCTGTCTCCAGCCCATCGGGGTTCTGGTGCATGAATAATGTCACAGGGAGAGGGCGGGATTCCTGGGCAGAGCGGAGGGCCAGGGAGGGGAGAGGAGAAATAATTGATATGTCACTTGATATTACTATTTAGCTCCAGAATTGGGGTTTTGAGGATAATTCTAAACAACATCCCAGACATTGGTTTGGAAACCGTTTCTCTCATCTGCGTTCTGCTTCTGTGGCTTTCCAATGAACGCGATCCCCAAATTATAAATGTTTTCTTCAAACCGAATTTCCTGCGAATTGGCAACAATTAGTTTAAGTGGATTGAAGGAAATATGATTAATGTTGAGAAGAATATATTTGCTCTGGATCTTCTGGAGAAAAATATATTCTGTTTAGGTAAAAGTCTGAACCAAAGTTATACATAATTCATTATTTATGCAGTTGGATTGTAAATTTGAGGGCTTGCTTCAATACTGACATTTCTTTGTAATAACAGGCTCTAATGATTAAATATTACAGGGAGTTAGATTCTTTATTAAACATCCATGTTACTTGAAGGCCCAAGTCTTAATTTCCTTCACAGACTTTCTCATCTTCTACTCATGTATGCAGATATTTCCTCACAACATTCATCAGCTCACACTTTAGAAGCAGAGAGAGGCCTATACAATTTATGCAGAGATATATCAATAAATATCACTTCTTAAACAATCTCTAGGTACCTTACATATGAGCTAATGAAGTCCTTGAGTCAATGTTTTGATCTCTGTTTAAGAGATGAGAAAGCAAGTCCGTGAGGGATTGGATAACTTGACCAAGGTGACCTTTAACCCAGACCTAACCTGGCTGTGCTGATTTCACTACACTGCTCTCTCCCCACTGCCAGAACTTGGCAATATCAGCATAAAGGGGACCATTCGAAAACGCCACCCAAATATTTATAGAAGATGAACAGGACAAACTATTTCACAGCAAAGACCATTTCAGAAATATGAGCTACAAGAGCATTGACAAATGGCCTAGCCCGCATGACTCAGTGGTTGAGTGTCAACCTGTGAACCAGGAGGTCAGCTTGATTCCCGCTCAGGGCACATGCCTAGGTTTGCGGGCTGGATCCCCAGCAGGGAGGCGTGCAGGGGGGCAGTTGATCAATGAGTCTCTGTCATCATTGATGTTTCTCTCTCTCCCCCTCTCCCTTCCTTTCTGAAATCAATACAAATATTAAATAAATAAAAATAGTCGAAAACTACATCCCCTTAATCCTAAACTGTTAACATTACTCAATTATTTACAAATAATTGGAAATTAATGTTTGTGTTTTAGATCTTATTGAAGTGCTTGATAGCATTTTCCTAAATATAACATTTGCTACTTGTTACTAAAAATTCCACAAGCAGAGGGGGCCTGTGACAGTTTCATAAGCTGACATGGCAAGGAGCAAAGAGCATCCCCCACTTTCCAAAAATGTGTGGTAGGACCACTTGGCTTTTATGAAAGACCCACCGGAGTATTACATTTCGCAAATACTTACGTCGGGTTTGAAGAGTATTTGCTACAAGAAAATGGCTGCATTCTCCTCCTCATTACCATGCCTGTTTCCCTCTGTACTGTGAAGACTTGGCAGAGAATCAGAGGACAAAACTCAGGAAAAGAGGAGGAGGAGGAGTGATGTTCTACCTGAGAAGGAATCAGCACATTTCTGCCACCATGGTCCAGCCTTACTGAGACCTGGCCGGGGTGGGGGGGTTTGCAAGGAATACTTGAGGTACCTAACAGTGGCTACTTTTTCTCACCCATGTATAAATGCTAAATTAGCTACATCCTTCCTCTTCCTGGCATTGCGAAGATTATGATGAAGAATGAACATGCTATGGACCAGACCTGGAGAAGAGGGGAGGAGTTATACACCAAGGTAGAAATCTGACAAAATCTATTGTCACTGAACAGGGAGATTTAAATATGCATAAGTGAACATTTTCTTCTACAATTGAAACATCGGCTGCCATTGGGATAAAGGGATGTGTCTTTTTATCAGATAATAACACATATTTGAAACAAGGTTTTCAAATAGTATCCTGAGTTATGTAACTCTAAGAATGAAGGTCTGTTATGGGTTCCACCATGTATGTTTCCCCCCAAAACAGCTCCGAAGATAATTTGTAGCAACACACAGAGCTTACAGTAGACAAAATAGATGGGACAAAGTCCCAACACCTTCAAACTGTAGATCCAACTCCATATTTTTGTGTGTGCTCTAAATTATTTCAATAGACCTGAAAATATAAAATAGGGTGCCACATGATCATTGTAGAAAATCAGAGAATACTATGCTATTCAATAAAAATAATAATATTCTCTTTCCAAATCTCAGCTTTGTTAGCTGTTTGGTATATGTCTTTCTACATCTTTCTTAGCTTTATTGTAATGTATACATATTGCTTTTTAACTTTTAAAAAAATAATATTATATAACAACAATTTATTCAACTGTTCCCATTTTTAAAGGCATCTTGGCTATTTCTAGTAATTCTTTCTAAAAGTAATGCTACAATAAACACCCTATATTACATATATGTTTACATATTGGTGGTTTTCTTTCTGTAGAATTAACTCTACAAATTGGGAGCATTGAGGAAAAATAGGTGTCCATTTTAAAATTGAATAGACACTGCCAGCAACCACCTTTTCATGTTTAGGTTTATGTAGGTACCAATGTTTGCACCCATAGCCATGTATAGATAGGTGCATATACATAGCTTATTTTACAAACACATCTCCTTGCTCTGCTAATTGAAAGGGCCTCGTAGCAACAAGCCCACTTAGCATCCAGACCTTGGTCTCTAATACCTTTCTCCAGAAAAGGGAGTGGGCAGCCTTAGAGAAATGCTAAGTCCAGGGCTGGGGAAGAAAATGTACAAAATAAGCCCGGAATAATTTGAGCAACAAAATAAATAAAGCCGTTTCGATTATATCCCTAAGTTTAAAATAATTATCCACGAGTCTTTATGGCAAAAATAAATACTTGGCTAAATAAATAAGGAAGACTACACATATCTTCCATGCAGAAGGATTCTAAATAGTTCATTTAGGAAAGTGGAATATAATTCCCCATTCCTTGCAGATGATCTGTGCACAGTGACTTCTTTCGAAAGAAAATACAGTGGTACCTTGAGATACGAGTGCCCTAACCTAAGGGATTTTTGAGATACGAGCTGTCGAGCGAGTGATTTTTGCTTTGAAATACGAGCAACATTTGAGATAGGAGTCATCACGCGGATCGGCCGGCCGCACACAACCCACCAGTTTACCGCGACTCGAGCGTCTCATAGTTTCCCACGCCTCAAGGTTACAGAACGAATTAAACTCGTATCTCGAATTAAACTGTATCTGCTTTCTGACTCTGTCAACTAAAGTGAGCAGGAGATTTGGCCTGTAAGTCCATTCCCCAACGAAAGTTACCAGAGTTTCTTAGAGAAACGGCCAATTCCAAATCCGGTTCGGGGCAGGGAAGATGTGAGATAATCATGGGCCAGTCGGCAGTGCTGGAAATCAAGGAAGGTTTCAAGGACAGTCAGAGTCACTTCAAAAGGCCACCGGAACCAGCGTAAAGAGGCCCCCACCACTCAAATCTAAGGGAATCTGAGTTGAGGGTGCCCTTTTGTATCAGTAACAGTGGTAGAAACTCAATCTAGGGAAAGTTAAGTAATCTGTGCACACGTATGCAGCCAGTAGGAAGTATGTTGAACATGAGTGTTCATTATTCCAAAGCACTGGTTCTACCATCTATGTGCTTCTTGAGCAAAGCGATGTTTCACTGAAAAGTGCTTCAGGGAAGAAAATAAAAAGAGCCAGGAAGGGGCCAGTAAGAAAACCAGAAATTAACGTTCATTAGAAAAGACTTTTAGTAAGGAGACTTATCCAGCCACACAAAGGGATGAGCAGATAGCCAAGCAGTGGCTGGAGGAGATGGTGAAACCACTTATTGGAGAAACCACGAAAGTCTCTCCGCCCTGATGTCCAAATGCTCCCAGTACCCCTGCCTCATGGTGGCTGTGACCTTGATGTCCCGGCATTCGTGGTCAAATCCCCACCTCACGCCACAGCGTGGGGTCCTGCCGAGGGGTCCTTGATACGGAGAGTCCTAAGACCTGTTAGCTTTTCCTTCTGCTCACCCTGGAAACGTGTGGCCACGGCCCAGCCCAGAATTCAGTGCCTTCCTGTCGTGTCCCCTGTCCCGGCAGACTGCATTCACCTTTCTCACATATTCGTCCCCAACAGGAACCATGGACTCTCATGTCACAAACACTGCTAAGTCCAGGCTAGAGAATTGAATAAAATTTGCTGACCACGTGAGGTTAAAAGGAGAGAATTGTAATGCGAAAGAGAACAGTGAAAACCAGATGCAAAAGAGTATAGCTCTGGTCCTTTCTGGGTCGTTCAGGTGGTTAGAGCATCATCCCGACATGCCATTGTTGTGGGCGGGACCTCCAGTCAAGGCATACACAAGAACCAACTAAGGCCGAAACCGGTGTGGCTCAGTGGATAGAGCATCAACCTGCAGACTGAAAGGTCCCGGGTTCAATTCCGATCAAGGGCATGCACCTTGGTTAGGGGCACATCCCCAGTGGGGGGCATGCAGGAGGCAGCTGATCGATGTTTCTAACTCTCTGTCCCTCTCCCTTCCTCTCTGTAAAAAAAAAAAAATCAATAAAATATTTTTTTAAAAAAAGAATCAACTAAGGAATGCATCAATAGGTGGAATAACACACCGTTGTTTCTCTCTCTCCCTCCTCCATCTCTAATATCAATAGAAAATGCAGCTCCCAGTACCCACCACGTTACAGAGTAGAGCCCACCTCCCACCACCCACTCATGGGGGGTGTTTTTGACCACTGCACCCCCATACCCACACTCCCCTGGGACCCGGAGAGAGGAAACAAGTTTACCCTTGATTACCAGCCTCGGCCTCCCCTCCTGCGAGGGCACCACCCCGCTCCACAATGAACAATTTGTACGCAGACGGCTCAGAGTTACAGCCTCCCCGCGGCACAGCCAAAAGGTTGACTGTGGTCGTTTTTCTTCCCACAACTGAGGAGCAAGCCTCCTCGAAGGAGAAGCAAACATCCATCTCCACCAACAGAACTAACCACAGAAACTTCAACACCGCGATGTCTCTTTCTCCCCGGGCTCAAATATCCCCGGACTAATTTTCCCCATTAAGGCCCCGATTCCAAATGCTGGGACTTCCTTTCATTTGGGTTCAGAAGTCTCCGTGAAAGGAAAGCTGTCCCCAAGCACATGAACCAGGACGAACACATCAGCCATGATTTGGGGGGAGAGGGGGAGGGGAGGAATCAAACTTGATACTCCTCCCCTTTCCAGAGCAAACGCCAACATTCAGATCACTCCTCACAGCCATTTTATGAGGCAACTAGGCCCGAGTTTCACTCCATCCTGTCTCTCATCTTGAAAACTAAGAAGTTACATTGATATATTGTGACCTCGGAGTGCTAAGTATACACATGCAAGGTGAGTCTCAGTCTTTCTCTCCTCCTCCTCCTCCTCCTCCTCCTCCTCCTCCTCCTCCCTCCTCCTTCTTCTCCTCTTTTCTCTCTCTCTCTCCCTCCCCTCCCCTCTCTCTCTCTCTGATCACTGCAGTTTTGTGCTCTATCCAGGACCCAGTGGGGAAGAGAGGATTTGCACACTCCACTCTTGTAGCCTACTCTGTGCCTCTGACCCATATGCACAGCATGAGTCAGGTCCCAGTGGAGAGTCCGGGTGTGACACCAAAGAAAGTGAGAAGAGCGGATTTGAGGTAAGAATCCCCCCCCCCCATCCCGTGCCCAGCTGCAGACTCATGTCAGCCAGGTCCTGCTTGATGGCCAAAGGCGACCGCCCAGCTGTGGGTCCTACAGACGGAGCTCTGTCGTCTCCGGGTGCCTGGAAACTGAGTCCCCATCCAACCTCGAGGCTGAGCTTGATGATGGCGTTCGTCTTACTGGCCCCGGGTACTGTCCCTGCCCTAGGCTCCAGACCCTTCACGGACATCTGTACATGTCACTCCGTCTGCATGTGCCACTGGTTTCTCGCTCGCATCCTGATGTGCACAAGCGGTGAGGAGAGGTCTCACTGAACTCACACCTGGGCGATGGAGAATGCCGTCTGGAGCGGCTGCCCTCCTGAGGCATGTGCCCATGTTCCCTGGAGACACCGGTGACTGCACTCCCTGTGACGTGGCCTGGCCTTTCTGAGCTTCTTCCCCTCGCACTGCGCACAGCTGCCTCCTCACGCTGAGTACCCTTGCCTGTGTGAGGGGTACTGAGGCGAGCTCTCTGGATCCCCCTTCAGTGAACTTCTTGTTGGCCCAGCTTCTGGGAGGGCACTGAGGGCAGAAAGCCTACGGCCTGCAGCCCAGCAGCACAGGGCTGCAAAGCCATGGTCACGGCCCTCACAGGGCCCACACCCCATGCCACACCCCATGACAGTTGGTCAAAGCCAACAGATAACAGTCTTGCCTTTTGACCCACAGAGGGACCCTTAGGGTGGGCCATTTATGCCAGAACCACCCGTGGGGATGGCCACGGCTGATCCAGCTTGCACTGCAGAGGCCCTAGTGCTCCCCTCGCCAGGACAGGGATCAGGGCTGTTGTCTCCCTGCCCTGATTGCTGGCGGAAAAGGATGGTGAGACGCCCAGCGCCACTTCCTCCAAAGACACCCCTCCAAACTCTTCTGAACTCTTTATCTTCTTCTTTATTGATCTCAGAGAGGAAGGGAGATGGAGAGAGAGATAGAAACATCAGTGATGGGAGAGAATCATGGATCGGCTGCCTCCTGGATGCCCCTCTAGGGATCAAGCTCATAATCTAGGCATGTGCCCTGACCAGGAATCGAACTGTGACCTCCTGGTTCACAGGTTGATGCTCAACCACTGAGCCACACAAGCCAGACATCTCTCTATCCTCTTGACCCCTATCTTCCATGTCAGCGAGTGCTTGATTCAGGTTTTCTATCTAGAATGAGTGCCTGGGGCTGTCTTGGGATGTGCTGCCCATTGTCTTCATGCCTCAGCCAAAACGGATGCTGGAAAGGGGTACATTTAACATGTTACGTTATGGAAAGGCTTGAGCATGACAAGACTGCCTTCTTCAAGAACTCTAGAGTGGTCTTCTCTGAGGGGGGGAGTGGGGGACAGGGAGAAGGACAGAACTGAGACATCCTTTTCATTCTCTGTATGTGAAACCTACCAGACTGGACCTTGCAGGACCCCCAACATTTGGCCACTTCTATTTACAAGTTTCTCATTATCTTGTCTATCCTCAGCATGGTCAGCTGCAGACAACCCGATGAATGAATTCATGTTTCTCCCACCATTGGGTTATAATTGTAAGCGGCCTAAGCTGAGCCTGTTTCTTTCTCTCTAGTGTTGACCCCGCTATGTAACTGTCCTCCTGACATCTTTCGCACTCTGAGTCTGCTTCTGGAAGCAGAACAGAAATTACATACAACCTGAGAAAGACAGTCAGTGATGTCCAATACTCTCCCTAAGACCCTGATAAATCACCCTCTTTCAAGTCTCTGCGATGACACCACCTTCTCCCTCTGACTTTCTTCTGACTGCCTCCAGCACACGGAAGAGAGATCAACCATTCTTTGTGCGAATGCATAGCAAAGGACCTATCATGTGTAGACATATCTGGCTTCTTCATTATACTATTCATTTTTTTAAGAAAAAATTCGCATCTTTTTTTTATCCCAAATTAGACAGAGCCAGGATCAGACCAGTAGTTATGATAGAACAAGATGCATACATGATTGCTAGATAAACAAATGACCTCATCATTATTAAAACTGGCATTATTTCATCACAACAAATTCAGCAAATGCTCTACACTCCTTATTCTGGTCGGAGTGCAATATTATGTCTAAATGTGCAAGGGGATACAACTGTGAATCATTAGCTTATGCAGACTCAATTACTCCACGGTCTGTACATGATAGATGTCTTGGATGCAGAGTGCTAGCACACAGAAATGCACTCCTTTTAAAAACATACCTTGACAAAGAAGAGTAGCCAGTAAGGTCCTGGCTCCTACAGACGATCATTCTGCTATGCTTCACGGCCTCCAAATTTCTATCTTGCTTCTAACTGATGAGGAATTTCAGGTCTCCGAGGAGGACAAATAACATGAGAAAACTTTGTCCGGAAACTACAGGCTCCAGGGCCAGAGTTTAGAAAACCCGTATGCAGGTGAGACCGTTTGCAAGAAGTGTCGACTCTATACATTCCTCTTTGTCAGAGTTCCCATGTATGAGTCTCGGACAGTTATTATATTTTCTTATTATAAGCATGCACTGTGCTCTGCATCTGGAGCATTTGCCAAATTGTAGATTTATTCCTATTGCTATACATCTGTGAAAAGAATGTGTGTTCTGTTTCATCAGGGAGTTGCTTGAAGTCACAGGTTGCTAATTCCAAATGAATAGAAACAGTGATTAATCTGGGAGATATGAGCTCTCCACTATTCATGTAACAGATGTCCGTTATGATGAGTTACACATTTGTTCCATGTTTACACTAGAATATAAAAAAAAAGAAAAGAATTCGCCTATTTTGTACAAACAGAGGCACACAAAAGAAAGAAAAGAAAAGGGGGAGGGGGAAGGTAGGGGATCAGAAAACGCTTGAAAATGTTTATTCAGGTGCCAGGTTAGAGGCAGCGGAGACGCACGGTGTGTCTGCAGGGTGGCAGGTAAAGAGCGACGGGCGGTGGAGGCCGGGGGACAGGGGACCAAGCAGGGGTGAATGTTCCTGGCTTCCTGTCAGGGTGTGGATATTAACTCAGCTCATCTCATTCGGCTGAAAAAGAGCCCCGATGCCAGAACCGGCGATTCCATCAGTGTTGGCTACACAGAAGATGGGATTTCAGAGGGAGGCCTGAGAGGAGGGCGGGGGATGGCTGTCATTTGAGTCCAATAATTAAAAACAAAGTTGGCAGTCCATCTTGCTGTCAGGAAGAATAAACATCAGACCGTGGAGCTGGAACGGGAAGTGCAAGAGGCTCCCGCTGCTCCCTCTCTGGTCCAATGCGAACCCGAGCTCTCTGCACACTCAACAAATGAGCCTCCTGTGTGTTTGTGCAGTTCCTCTGCGCGCAGCGAGCACAGGAAGGGAACCCGCCAGGGCTGGGTGTGGAGGCGGCTGGCTGGCTGAGTCACACTAGAGCGCCGAGCTTGAGAGCTACGGATACAGAGTTTCTACAAAAGATGAAACCTCTCGGTTTCCAGAACTTTCCTTTCTCTCGGTATTTGCCCCCCATCCTTATATATCCAAGAACTAAAGCAGGGCCTAGCATATGACAGGAACTAAACACACACACACACACACACACACACACACACACACACACATAAACACACACATTTTTAAATGAATTACACAAACATGTGCTAGACTTAAGCGATGTGTACGTGAATGGATAATATTTATCAATACATTCGTTAGCTTATGCATTTGCAGGCGCACTGGATTAGAGCAGATGCAATATCATAACCAAAAGCTACAGAATCCTCTCTGGATATCATAGCATAGCTGCCATTTGTCCTACTATACTTTTCCTGAGTTTCTTTTTAAGTTTCTTTTTAATAGCAACACTCTTTAGAAGAGAGGGAAAATTACATTTTGTTACTTACTAAAAAAGATCAGCATGATCAACTGATAAAAATAGTAAGTCAAACACACTCACTGGGGGTATAGCTTCTAAAGCACTTTAATGAGGAGCCCTCTGTGTTTCGCTCTTCCATTGCTTCTAAAAGGTTGAGCTGAAGATGCAAAATGCTCCACTTTGACATCGAATCCTTTCTTTGTATTCTTCGGAGATTATGACAGAGTGAGCGATCCCTGCATTTGCCACACTCACTGGTGAATCAGAGAGCAGAACTATTCTTCCCACAGTCCTCGTGTTGCGTGGACTTCTGGGAACCGGGCAAGGCCACAGCAGCCTGCTTGTCTACCTCCAGCAAGGCAAGGAGGAAACTCCGCAAAGGTAGCCAAAGCCATTAAGGAGGAATTCAGTCACTTTCAATGACATTTGGATGACATGTTGCTATGCCAAGTTAGAAGTGTTGGTAAGTGGGTGCTTTGAGCCAGTTAAAAGGTTCTTTCAGGCAGCCTAAATCTCTTGGCCAGAAAAATTAATATTTTTATGTAGTCTAATCCCACCAAGGAGCCAAGTTGATGGTGACAGAGAAAGAAAGCTCCGACATGTAAAGGAAGGAGGAACTGTGAGAATACAGGGGCCAGTGAGCTTTTTCTGTCAAGAACCGAATAGCAAATATTTGGGGGGTTTGTGTGCCACATGGTTTCTGTTGAAAATACTCAACTCTGTCATCGTGGTGAAAGCAGTCAGAGACAATTTGTAAACAAATGTGTTCCAATAAAACTTTATTTGTAATAATAGGTGACAAGCTGGATTTGGCTCACAGGCCATAGTTTTCTGACTCCGGGGATAAATATGTAGATGGCTCCCCTAAACAGACAGAAGCCTAAGGAAAGAGGCAATTCTCAAGGTCAAACTGAAAATTATGGTGTGTTTTTTTAAATTTCCTGTATTTTAAAATATGCTTACTAGTATATCGCTTTCTTATGTGGATCTTATGGTATTTGCCTTCCAATAGCACTTCCTTAAATGCATCATTGAGATGCATATCTTTTCATCAAATTACTTTCATAAGCTTAGAATCAGTCAAGAAAATAAAGTCAGTGTAAATATTTCAGGAGTTAAAAAATTTAATATAAGAATGAAGGCTTGGCCCTAATGGGTTTGGCTCAGTGGAAAGAGCATCAGCCCATGGACCAAAGAGTCCCGGGTTCAATTCCGGCCAAGGGCACATATCTCAGCTGTAGGCTCCATCTCTGGCCCTGGTTAGGGTGTGTGCAGGAGGCAACCAATTGATGTATCTCTCTCACATGGATGTTTCTTTCTCCCTCTCCCTCCCACTCTCTTTAAAAATCGATGGAAAAATATCCTCGGGCGAGGATTAACAACAACAAAAAGAATTAAGTCTTGCATCAGTGTTGGACTATCTGGGTTAGTGGGGCCAAGAAAGTCACTACCAAAGATCAGGGAGGGCCGAGACTGGTGTGGCTCAGTGGATAGAGTGTCGGCCTGTGGACTGAAAGGTCCCAGGTTCGATTCTGGTAGGGGGCATGGACCTTGCTTGCAGGCACATCTCCAGTGTGGGGTGTGCAGGAGGCGGCTGATCGATGTCTCTCTCTCATCAATGTTTCTGACTTTCTATCCCTCTCCCTTCCTCTCTGTGAAAAATCAATAATATATAAAAAAAATAAAAGATCAGGGAGGCAGACACTGAGTCTCTCAGCCTGGCATAGCAATGTGCTTATGTTCACAAAAGCGCTACAAAAATCTCCTCCAATTTGCAAGAATCTCTAAGAAACTTCTCACCAACTGTCTTAGTCTACACCAGCAAAGCATCCGGTTCTCAATCACTCCCCCAAAAGTCACCAAGTCTCCCGCCTGCCCCACATCCCACCGCAACCACCCCTGAGCATAATAGTGTCCACACCTCCTTCACCTAGGACAAAAGGTGTTACTCTCTTTGGCAAACCCTAACAGGACTATATGGGGAAGAGGTTTATAAGTGCCCAATTTCTCTGCAATACAGAGGAGCTATGAGGGAGGCAGTGATGCCTAGTTCGTCATGGATAACCCATGACATTCCACCCCTTTGTTGATGCAGCATCCACATACTCTCCTTTTTCCCATTTAACTTCCAAATAAGCAACATAATGCTTCTGTCCTACTTGATGTCACTGTTGCCCATACATCCAAAACTCGCTCAGTTGTTTTGGATGTTACGGACCCTGGGTTTTTACATATTAGGATAGGCAGAGGAGAAAAGGACAACTTTTATGAATATACATAGATATATCTATATCAAACCAGAAGAAAATATGTATGCCTCTTAAAATCCTCAATTGGTCACATGGCCATTGTTAGTTTCTATAGCTTTCTTCTCCGAATACTCAATGGGGTCACAGACGCCCACCACACTCAAGCAGGGTCATCCTCCATCCTCCATACCAAGCTGGGAGCTGCCACCTTCTGGTCATAATCAGGTGATCCCCTCTGTGCAGTATTCAGTCCAAGTCTCCCCAACTTCCAGGACCCTCTCCTGTGCTAGTCACCCACTACTGCGCACCGCCTGCCTCAAGTGAGACAGACAGATTAGAACTGAGAGTATCAAGAGGGGATCAGAGTCCACCGATGCTATCACGTTCCCAGATCCCCACCCCCCCCCACTTCCACCCCACATTTTAACTTTAAAATCTAGTCCTTGGGCCTCTTGATCAGGACAAAATTTCACTTTGCCTTCAATTAATGGAATATCTCTCCCTCTCCCTCATGCTTTCAAATCCAATAGATTTGAGAGAGAATATCTTCATTCAAATTACACCTAAAAGGCATGTATTAACTCTCTTTGATCTAAGCTGGGTAACTGCGTTGATTACAGACTGGGGTCATGGATTTAGATTCTGCACGCACGCATTTTGCTTTGTACCAAGGAAAAGCCTATTTAAGGACTTCAAAGTCTAACTGCCCTAACCAGCTAGTTCTCAAATGTGCGCTGGTGGTCAATGGGAAAGATAATATGTGTGATGGTTCAGTGCAAGCCCTCCCCCCAATTCCTGTGCAACCAATAGAGAAGACTTCTCCCTTAATGAGGGAGGTTTTAATGAGCAAGGGATAATGAGGTATTTTGTATAAAAGGGAAAAAATGGTCAAAATGTTAATATCATCTGAATAAACTCTATCAATAAAAGGACCCAAAATATCCAGGTTAAAAGAGCAGTTTCCAAATCTCTCCTCTCTCTCTCTCTTTCTCTCTCTCTCTCTCTCTCTCTCTCTCTCTCTCTCTCTCACACACACACACACACACACACACACACACTAAATAGAAGAATTTTCCAGGACAAAATGGATTTCAGCAAATATAAGAGGGTGGGTTTAAGTGTCAGAAGGACCTGGGCTCCAGTTTTGCTCTGCCCTCACTGCAATGACCTTATCATGTCGTTTAACATCTCTAAGCACTGATGTCCTCATTGGAGAATATGGATAATTAGAATTTTGTTAAGAAACGGATTTCAGACTTTGAATAAGGTGAAATGGGCTGTGGCATGACATTTCAAAATCTTCCTGGGGCACGGACCTATCTGCCCAAGAATTATTGAATCATCTAGGGAATGCACCTGGGTTGGACTTTCTATTTTTCATTCGGTTAGAATGTAGATGCTCTGAAGTGACATGTTAATTGATGACTTTCTGTCCAGTGAAAAGATAACTCGAAAGGCTGTGGCTTTGCTGCTCTGGAGGACATCAAGCAGTTTCTCATTTATCTTAGAAATTTATTGCAAAACGTTTTCCCCCTTCAAAGGCCTACAAATGCCAAGCTCCTCCAAATGCTCTTGGAATCAGTTTGACCCTGTTATGGTTCCCATCGTTAATAACTTGAATAAGTTCTTAACGTGTTTTCATTCCATATTTGTGTGAGATTTGTGGGCTTGTAGTCAATAATTTTTTCATCTTTTTATCCCATTGATAAGGCTGAATCAAAGTAAAAAAACATCTGCGCAGAAAAGAAACCATTCCTTAAATGAAAAGGGAACCCACTGTATGGGAGAACATATTTGCCAGTGAGACATCTGATAAGGGATCCATTCCCCAAATATATAAAGAATTCATGCAACTCAACAAAAGAAAGGAGCAAGCAATCCAATTTCAAAACGGCAAACGACCTGAATAGACACTTCTCCAAAGAGGACATACAGATTTGTACTTCTCTTTAAAAATTATGCTTTGACAGTACCTATGTCGTAAAGTTGTTAATAAGAATTAAAATAATGCAAGTAAATTAACAAGGTCCTGACATAAATTGATCAGTTAATAAATGTTAGCTATTATTGTAGCTATTTTTTTACTATTAATTTTTAGAGGAAGGGAGAGAGAGACAGAGAGAGAAACATTAATTGTTTGCCTCCTACCTGTGCCCCCGACCGAGGACTGAACCCAATACTCAGGTATGTGCCCTGCCTGGGACAACACTCTAACCAGCTGAGCCACACCGGCCAGGACTGATTGTTGCCATAATGAATGCAGCTTGAGCCACAGCAAACACCAAAGTCTGATACTCCACACTTCACTCAGAGATAACCATGCAGTTAAAATAAGTAAAATAGACATTTAACATTGAGCTCCAGCTTGATTTCCTTTGGGGATTTGACTTCTCTAGAATCAAGACCAGTGAATCAAGTTTTTTAATTAAGAGCTATTTTCATAGTTGATATAAAATCTTATAATTATTTGGATCTATAGCTGTACACAGACTAAGTATAAAAAGAGAAATACAATTTTACCACCTCACATGGCCAATAATAGATACTAACATTAAAATTGAGATTAAAGTAAAAGTCACTATTTTTCTCTTTATCTTGCTTTCATATACAGTGTTATGCCTCATTTTATTTCCTTCAATTTTAGTATATAATTCTGTGGGTTTTTCAAAAGTTCTTAAAAGTTAGGTCCTGAATATCTTCCTTTGTCTGACTTTAATAACTGCTCAAAATAATGGTGTCTTCCTACAAAAATCTTGTCCCCTAAATGACACTAAAGGACAATAATGGGCAAAGCATGACAAATTTCTTCAATTTCACAATGATTTTGGTCGTTATTTATGTTCACACAACTCTCTCAGGTTATCAATCTTCAAAAAGAACTCAAGTCAATTTTCATTTTGGGTTTGGGGCTTTCTTTTTCTGGTTTGCTTGTTTTTAAAAAAACCTGGCTTAGAAGTGACATCAGCGTTGGCTCGGGGGAGCCAGATGAATTGGATAGATGTTGAAACAACACTTCAGAAGTAATTCATAACCCTTCCAAACTGATGTCTAAAGAAGAATGAAAAAGCAGCCATGGAGAGAACCACAAATACCGGGACCCAAGATGTCCACCCACAACTACAAGGAAATCAAGTAGAACCGGGATTTATTTACACTGTGGCGAACCCACAGAGAGCCCGAGTCATCGAATACTTTGAAATACCTTCACACATCGAGACACAATGCAGGGACCATGGTGCCCGTTTGAAAAAGCCCACAGAGGAACGCGGAGACTGAAGTCCAGATGGAGCGGGCTGTGGTTTAGTTCCAGGGAACCGAAGAAGAGAAAGGCGAGCTGAAGATGGAGCGAGGTGGCAAGTACCACAGGGAGCACCGCAGTGCTCTTTGTCTTTGTGAAGCTTGCCTCTGTGCCTAGACAAGTCCTGATGTATGTTTTCAGATACGTATCATGCACATGTGTGTATGTGTGCATACCTATGTATTTTACATATTTATACATGAATATACCCAGTCTCTAGCCTTTGAAGTGAGAGAATAGCCCTGATTCAAGTTTACTCCGGTCCCTGGCTCCTCCAGCAGCACCAGGGAGCTTGTTAGAAATGCACACTCATGCCCTGGCCGGCTTGGCTCAGTGGATAGAGCGTCAGCCTGCGGACTGAAGGGTCCCAGGTTCGATTCCGGCCAAGGGCACATGCCTGGGTTGGAGGCTCGATCCCCAGTGGGGGGCATGCAGAAGGCAACCAATCCACGATTCTCTATCATCATTGATGTTTCTCTCTCTCCTTCTCCCTTCCTCTCTGAAATCAATAAAGAAATATACTTTAAAAAAAGAAAGAAATGCACACTCTTAGGCTCCACCCCAGACCTAGATTTGAACCGAATCACCCAGGGATGTGTACACCCAGGTTAAAGTCTGAGACCCCCGCCCTAGATCCGGGCTATTAGCCACACATGTCTGTTCAGCAACTGGAATGTGATTCGTTAGACATTAGCCCAATTACGTACGCAAGAATCCAGAGCATCTTTACGAGGCCTGAGGCAGAATTTCAGGAAGCCAGCCACGATTGGAATTCATTTTACTGTTGGCTAATGGGTCTCTGACCGTGACCTGCTTCCCGTTCTCCCTGTCCATACAGACAGATCCTATGCGTGTAGATTCACGCTGCTCAGCCTGTCCAGCAGCAGTTCCCTGAGGAATATCCTCTCTCCGCTCTCCTGTGGTCCCAGGGGGGCTGTCGGTTACAAACCCCCAGGTGCTGCAAATCATACTGCCCCCCTTTATCCCCAGACCCAGTAACTGAGCTAAGGGGGAGCATGTGACCCCGCAGGAGCTAACTCCCCAGAATATTGAAGAGATGTGGAGAGAGGCCATCACACAGGGACACTGGGCTGAGGGAGGCAGAGCCCCCAGCTCTAGCCATTCCTGATGGCCTGCTAGCCCCGACTTCCCGGGAATGTGAACCAATATACTCCTTTCTCCGCTTCATGAATGCAAACGGGGCTTCTCACTCAAAGCTCCAGATGTCTTCACTAATATAACATACCTCCAGATTTTCTGAGCATCCTCAGAAACATGCATCGGCACCTTCTAGAAGGCACAAGGCACTGAGCATTGGGATCCAAGAGTCCTCATCCTAGTTACCGTATTTCCGGCGTATAAGACGACTTTTTAACCCAGGAAAATCTTCTCAAAAGTCGGAGATCGTCTTATACGCCAGGTGTCATCTTATAGGGCGAGTAGATCCCAAACTCTGTTTTTTAACTGGAAAAGTTGGGGGTCGTCTTATAGGCCGGAAAATACGGGTACAACCTTAGAACTCCCAGGCCGCCCCTCTATGTTGGAAGGCTTTAGAAATGGAGACCCCATGGGACATGGAATGCACCAGAAATCCTTGGATATATGTCTGCTTTCGGTGACGCACACAAATACAGTATGGGCTGGCTTTCCTAAGTCCCACATCTCCTTGTTCTTTGAGCCAAAACAGGACAAAGTCTTTGTGCTGTGGACACTTGGTGGAATCCATCTTGGGAAATAAAAGACCAAGGAGGATGAGTGCCAGGACTCCCCATACTGACACTGCTTGATGCCGTGGGCTGGCCAAAGTTTGGGGCCAGGGTTGAACCCCAACCCTACCAGGGGTCCCCAGCTCTGCAGAGGTCATTAGGAAGGAGAAACAAACCCTACAGCACACCACCCAGTGACTGCAAAATGACCCCTTCCCTGGAGACATTTATTTCCCCTTCGTCTTCTGGAAGTACACCTTTCTACACCTATCAAACTCTGCCTCCTAGATTCTTCCTCTGTCACCCGAAGTATCAGCCACGACTCCAAGTTTCCTCAGATAAACTCTCCAATCGCCCCCCCTCCCCATTTCCAGGAAAGTTCCTGCTTGAGGCTCCTCCATTCCAGCCAAAACCTGATCCAAGCGGCTGGGGATGCCTTCATGAGGGTGGACCTGTGCACGTACTTGCGTTTGCAGGTTTAACACACAGGCACCCTCCTCTGGGGTCTCATTTCTCTGCAGTTTAACTCGATTCCCACAGACGGGAACCAAAGTCAATTCTTAAGGCGCTCAGGAAGGAAAGCTCTTAGTGTGAAGGCAGCACGCCAAGGTGCTAATTCCGTCTTTGGTAGGTTTTCCCAGGACCGTGTTCCTCCTGCAGACATTTCCCGAGCCCTGCGCTTTGCACATCCAAATTCCGGCTGAATAAATAAACCGGCTGAAGTGCCGGCTGCCTCAGGGAATCCAGGGCCATTCCTGGACTTCCATCGCCCCCCAGTGGCCATTTCGTGCGGGATTTTCTTACTCCAAACAATTGGGGTTATGTATGATCCTTCCCTCCAAAGCTGTTTAATATTAAAAATAGCAAAATAAATCATTCTCGCGGTACCGATTATGAAGTATTTGTGTGGAGGTGTGTTAGTAACGTAGAGTTAATAGCTTCTAGGTCACAGGGTTATCGATTCCTACACTTGACAAGAATCATGCAATTGACAGATCTCACCGATCAGGGTGCCCTTGGCAATAAATTCCTATCTATCACAGCTGTAATGGCCAGTATTCAAGTGATGACCCTAAATCAGTTGTTCTTTGATTTAGAGGATCTAGACCTGGGTTTCCATTTTTCTGGTCCAAAGTGATTCAATGAACTCTTATTTCTTTTTAAAGCCATGTTCCCCCTTTGCAAATATTTTCATCATAACATGTTTTGTAACATTGTCCAGAGAAGTGAGAAAACATGGAAAGCCCCAAAATATGAAGGCTGATAAACCATGTGTGTACAATTTTGCAAAAGCCAACATCAAACCCACACAGAGTAAGCAGAAATATTAACGTCAGGTTGTCAGAATTTCAGATTCTCCATGAAGTGGCTGAAGGAAATGAAGGAAAGTTCAAGATGTCAAACTTTAACGGAATGAAACTCAGAAATAGGGGAGGAAGGTTACCCTAAGTCATCAGACATGGACAGTTCAATGACAATGCACAGTGTTGATGGTCAGTAGGAACTGATGCACAACATTCAATTCACCTCCATGCCTGTCCACCCCCTCATCCGCTGGCCACCCACCCATCAGCTCTCCCCACACTCATCAGTTTCAACAGGTTTAGAAAGGTATACAATGGGAAACAAGAGAAAAAAGTGCGTCTTTGCTGCAGAGATAATTTTTCAGCCACTGGGTAGTGTGCTGTGGACTTGACTCTCCCTCCTGATTACCTCCACCCCCCCATCTGTATGTTAGTGTGTGTGCCAGACGTTGTGGGCGGCACCAAGGAGAGCAGATGAATACGATGTAATATCTACTTTCATGGTTCTCAAAGCAAAAAAGACTTTTTCGATTTCTCACTCTGGTCTCTAGTCTGAGGCTCTATCTCAGAAGAGGTGGGCATCGAGATGGTCCAGAGACCTGGTGGGCCTTCGTGGAAGAGAGCAGGGATGAGAATTCATCCAGCCGCGGCCACTGAGTGTTTCTCTGAAGAACAGAGTGTGGACGATGCAGGATTGCCAGCTTACAAACTATTTTGAGGGAGACGGCGTGTGCGCATATGAAACAGCCAAGGAGCACGCACCCACGTGGCGCTATCAGCTCACGAACCCACATGAAATAAGCAGATGCTCTTTGGTGGCTGCAGCAAGCAGTCACCTGGTTCTCCAGAAAGGAGGAAGGGGATTTAGGAAGCGAGCGTAGGAAGAGGCTTATCTTCAACTCCAGGAAGGGAAGGTTCAGGCCGCCCCGCCCACTCTGGCTTATTTGTCAGATCCCAGTAAATTGCTTCCTTTCACCACCTGCTGTCCCTCACCCCCTCACCCCGGTTAAATCAGAGACCAGTTCCTGGTTCTTTAGATAGCATCAGCCCAGGGCACACATCCTACACGCCACGCATTCCTGCCCCTCCCAAATCCTGAGCGGAAGCGTATGACCTTCAGCTTCCTTTCCCCAGACCTTGTCTTCTTTCAGGCCAGAACCTGCTCCTCTGAGCCTCTGACCACTGGGTGCCCCTTGCCTTTGAAGTATAAACTTCATCAAGCCTCTTGTGTTCAAGGCCCTCCACCCCAGTGGTGTGGGGGCCTCGTTATTAGTGCCAACGCACATCTTTCCCCTCCCCTCTTTTTTGTCTCCAGCATAATATCTTGCACATAGTAGGTGCTCAATCATTTGTTAAAAGCAAGGGAAGAGGGAATAGAGGTGAGAGAAGGAAGGGGGGATGGGAGAGAAGCAGAACAATAAAGAAAGGCGGAGAAAAGAATTATCTTACAAGGACCCGATATTGTCTGTAATAAACACCACCCAACAGTTAAATGCTAACTTTTCCCCTAGTAAGGGAAGTCCAACCTACATTTCTCAAGTTTGTTTTAGTAACATCACTTTTGTGAAACGAATGAGATCTACAGGAGTTAAGATGGAAAGCGATGGTTTTTACAACGCTTTCCCGTGGTCCTTCCGGGACCAGACTGAGCTGTAGGGTAGGAAAATAAAATAGTCGCCACCCCCATATCCAATTTTCATGAAATCTTTAAACTAACAGATAGAATGTTCTTTAACCCTCCTTCCACTACACAGTTCTCATATGCATGGTCAAGGGCTCACAGAGAGCAAAGCATATAAACACACAACCACCGCCAAAAGGAAAGTGCTGAGAAAGTGGAATTGTTTTAAGTCTTTATGTTGAAAGGATTACGTATGTGCCCTTTTCCCTCCCATTGACCTCTTCTAGCCCCGCCCCTGCCCCCCCAGGCCTCCACCACCCTATTGTCAGAGCGGAATTTCTTTTAAATATTTAACTGCTAGTGTCATCTGCAATCGTTTCTATGTCACCGGCTAGCATAGAAGCCCTGGCGCATCGTCCTCTCACCTGTCACTGGTCAGGGTTAGAGCTCCATCCACAGCAGACTCACCTGAGGAGGAAGGCACTGGAGCGGGGGCACCGTTGTAAGTGACCTTCAAAGCACGCGGGCCGCTCCTCAGGAGCCTGGTGCTCAGCGCTGTGGCCTGCCAAAAGCCGTAAAATCAAGTGAGCGGACAATCTTTCCAAATCAACCAAGTCTGTTATTCTTGAAATGAGTATTTAAACACAGTTAGGGGTGCTCATAGTATTATTGTAAAGAAGAGAAGAGCCATACCCGTCTCTTCCATTCACTGCATCTATTATACATAAAGGCGATTGAAAACTTCAGGCAAACGTTCTTGCTTCCACGTGAGAGGAAAGATAAGCAATCTTCTCTCACTATGAAGTACTTTAAATTAGGGCTTCTGAACTATCTGTAGTGAGTGACTAGATTTTTTAAATTTGGGATCAATCACACTGATATTTTTGTAAAAATAAACAACAGAAACTGCTAATAAAATGAAATGAAGAGCAAACATCCAAAATGCAAGCCAAATTTCTTCATCATTAGATTCATCAGATATAAAGTCCCTCTTTTAAAAAAAATCCTCACCCGAGGATATTTTCCCATTGATTTTTAGGGAGAGTGGAAGAGAGAGGGAAAGACAGACAGAAACATTCATATGAGACAAACACATTGATTGGCTGCCTCCTGCACGTGCCCTGACCAGGGCTTTGACCAGGCGAGGAGCCTGCAACAGAGGTACGTGCCCTTGACCTGAACCAAACCTGGGACCTGTTAACGTAAAACAAAACAACAACAACAACAACAACAACAACAACAGTGAAACCTGTGAAGAATTTGTGAGTTTATTTGAGCCAAACTGTCAGAAAACAGATATTTACATTATGATTCATTAACAGTAGCAAAATGACAGTTATGAAGTAGCAACGAAAATAATTTTAAGATTGGGGGTCACCACCACATGAGGAACTGTATTGAAAGGTCACAGCATTAAAAAAGGTTGAGAACCGCTGTTGTAAAGGCTCACTCACTCTTGACCTCTGTCCTCCTTTCTGTGGACAACACCTGAGGCAGTCTAAGCACCGGCATCACCTGGAGGCACCAGGTGTAAACGCTTTCCTTTAGTCTCCCACAGTCCGGTTATAAATTAACCACAATTAGCGGAATTGCCTGAAGGTCTCCCTCCCAAGGGTGCTGGGAGGCGGTGGGGAATGTGCCCCACCCATCCACGGCATCCCCAGCTGGCTCCACGGCCAGCACCGGGCAGGGGCACAGGACTGTCTGCCCGGCAGCCTGCCCTCCCGGCTTCAGGCGCCAGACTGCCATGTCAGCACCTGCTGAGGTTCCAGCCTGGGCCTGCCCTCCATTTCACACTCAGCAGTCCCCACAACTGTGTGGAATTATCCTTAAAAAGAAATCTCCATGGGTGCATGGGTGGATGGGTGGATGGGTAGATGGGTGGATGGATAGATAGGTGGATGGGTGGGTAGGTGGATGGGTGGGTAGGTGGATGGGTGGGTAGATGACTGATGGGTGGATGATTGATAGGTGGGTAGGTGGAGAGGTAGATAGAGCGAGCTCTTATCAGTTCTGTTTCTTTGGAGAACGCTGATACATTTGGTACAATAAAGATTTGGAGACAAAAGAGCACTCCCCACAAAACTCATTCACCAGGCTTCCTAACAACATGGCTGCCTCTGCTTCGGATGTAACATCAGGGAGGTACACGGAAGAGGAACCTTGAGCAAACTAGCAAAGAGCGCCCAGAGCAGCAGTGAGGGGCAGCACATGTTAGCATTTATGTTCAGTGCTTTATAATTCACAATTTCTGTCTTCGAAGAAAAGCCTTATATTTCCATTGTAGAGTAAGTGTGTGTGTGTGTGTGTGTGTGTGTGTGTGTGTGTGTGTGTATGTGTGAGTGAGTGAGGGAGAGAGAAGACAAATCCAAATCTTTGCTACAATCTGATTATATCTTATAAATATTCGTACCAATAATGCTGCATTTAGAGCCTGTGTATCTGTGGTTTTTACTGCATAAGGAGACCGTGCAGTAAACAAATATCACAAACACCTGTGCCTACTAGGATCTGAGAGAGAAAACTGTGAGCTTTAATATCCCCAAAGCGTGGTTCTTGGAAAGCAGTGTTGGATGCGGTGGTGGTGGTGGTGAATGGTTTGTCAGCTTCCATCCACTTTAGGAGTCTAACCTACTCTAGAACCTCCCCTTCTGTCTACAGCCGTTCATACCTCACTTTTTTTTAAAAAAAATATATTTTACTGATTTTTTTTTATAGAGGGTAAGGGAGAGAAATAGAGAGCTAGAAACATCGATGAGAGAGAAACATAGATCAGCTGCCTCCTGCACACCCCCCATTGGGTATGTGCCCCCAGCCAAGGTACACGCCCTTGACAAGAATTGAATCTGGAACCTTCAATCCGCAAACAAATGCTCTATCCACTGAGCCAAACCGGTTCTGGCCACACCTCACGTTCTTGATTTTCTTCCACTTTGACCTATGTTCTCCCAATTGTTCCCTTTAATTCCTTCATTCAAATGCTTACAAGAAATCAAACTGTCAGAGACAGGAACATACTTAGTTGGCTGGTCAAACTCTTCCTAGGAGGAAAACCCAACTAAAGTCAGAGACTCTGGTGAATAGGGAATGGTGGCAAAGGAAAAGCCAAGCCTGGAAGGACAGCACCGTTCATCCTTGTGGCTTTAACACCTCCCATTCCTCGGGGAATTCCTCCTCTCCCCCACGATTCCCCATTTTCTCTCACCACTCTTCTCACGATTTCCTGCTCTTTCCCAATCCCCCAATTCCCAGCATGTGTTCTGTTCTTCCCCACAACCCGCCGGCCTCCACAATGCTCTGGTTCTCCCAGAATTCCCTGCGTTTCCCACAATTCTCAATCCTCCACCGACACCCCATTATTGGCACAACTCTCTTCTCCCATCACAGTCTCATCTCTCGCCATTCTTTGTTTTCTCACAGTTCTCTCCCCCCTCCCCCGCCGCTATCTCTCTCTCTCTCTCTCTCTCGGGCCAGGTCCCAGAGCAAAGAACAGCTCTTGCGCCGCAGAGCCTGCTGGGATTTCTCACATTAAGGATCCTAACCCTGCGGAGCCCTCTCACCCATCCCTTCCCCTGGGAACCCGAATAAAGGCTCCACCCCGTTCCCCTCCCTCTGCCGGGAGATGGGCCCGGGGCTTCCCCGTGCCTGTGGTGCCTGTGTCCTGTCCCCCCCTTTCTGAGGATCTGTGCGGAGAGCACGCTGTCTCCAGTGGCAGTCCTGTCCTGATCTGTTGGCCTCACCAAATCTACTTCATCATGAAACTTGTGAAGAGACTTACACATAGCCGGGCCCGGTGTGGCTCAGTGGGTAGAGCGTCGGCCTGCGGACTGAGGGGTCGCAGATTAGATTCCGGCCAAGGGCATGTACCTTGGTTGCGGGCACATCCCTAGTGTGGGGCGTGCAGGAGGCGGCTGATCGATGTCTCTCACCGATGTTTCTAACTCTCTATCCCTCTCCCTTCCTCTGTGAAAAATCAATAAAGACATATTTTTAAAAAAAGATTTATGCATAGATGTGCTCTCGTGGCCAGCTGTGATGGAAGGAGGAACGGGGCAAGGACTGTGCCTGCGCCCTTGCCCCTGGAGGGTCCGCAGGGGGGCTGGGCCGCGAGTCCCTTACCGGAGTTGGGTCCTCTCGGCAGGAACCAGGGCCAGGCGACGCGGGGAGGCCGCAGAGCTGGTGACATTGATGACCTGGAGGGCGAAGGAGCGAGCCGTCAAGGCTGAAGCTGGGCTGGCCCTTCTGAGCTGTCCCCCCTGAGGCTCGGGCCCCCGCTTATGAACGCTGGCAGGGACCACTCATGGCTGCAACCTGCCACGGGGGGTGAGGGGGTGCAGATTGCCAGGGGCAGTTCTCTGAGGAGACAGCGCGGCCCAGGGCGGCAGCACCTCGCTCCCAGGACCCAGGGGGTGGCCGGCCTGGCCTAAAAGAGCCCTGGGGGTGCGGGGCGCTTCGCAGGCCACCCCCGTGCCGCCGGGCGCCGCGCGCTGCCCACGGACGCTCGGAGGAACCAGCTGAAGGGCCTTCACTGGGGAGGAGCGGTGAGGAGGGAGGAGCGGTGAGGAGGATGCCGAGACCCAAACAACCGCACGTGACCCGTTTCTGTGGCTGCTATGAGGGCCACGCGCGGCTCCGGCCACTGGGGTTTGCTGCCGGCATCCCCGCTGGGCAAGAGCCACCGTTTCTGGGAGCCTGAAGGGCACATACAGACCTTCCTGGCCACACACCGTGCAGGAGGCCTGAGGAGGGCGGGGCTCTCCAGGGTCCGCCACCGCTCCGGGCCCTGCTGAGGCAGCTCGGGCCATCACTACCGTGACAACTGGGGGGGCAACTTCAAAAGAGGGGCGTGTGAGAGGCGCTCCGGGCAGCGGCGCTGGGAGCCTGGCTCCCGGGGAGACGCCGCCTCCGCCTGGAGGGTGCCGGCCGGGGGCGGGGCCAGGGCGCCGCGCACGCGCCCCTCAGCCCAGGCGGCCGGGGGCGGGGCCCGCTCCTTCGTGATTGACAGGCGCTCTTCCCTTCCCGCGGGCGCTTCCCCGCCGGCCTCACACCCGGAAGTCCCGCCTTCGGAAAAGGAAATCGCGCCGGGCGCGGGTGCCAGCGGTGACCGAGGCGACAGCGGTGACCGAGCGAGGCGAAGGCGGCAGGGGCCGGTCGGCGGCGCTCCGGGCCGGCGTGGGAAGCGAGAGGCGGGTCCGGCGCCCAGAGCAGCCCGGGCGGGAGTCAGGTGCGGAGCG